>BMAW01095319.1:218145-343768 GCA_019974015.1 Nephila pilipes
TGTTGTTTGAATAGAACATATAAATTCACTTACAAAACAATAACTAACAGAACATATTTTAGCAATCGGAATTACTTCTTTAAAGTTATATACTCAATGCTTATTTTACTGAATATTTCATTGTGGGGAACAGCCTCGATATATTTATGAAAGCTGTATATTCTTACCAAAGATTTTTGTTGCTGTGCGTCGATTCATTTCTTATGACACATTTTATACTTAATATTTTCTTTCCAGCCATTTGCAAGGACCAACCTAACGGACACATTCCCATTGAAAAGTCTTGTGGAAGGTTCTGGTTGTGCGTTGGTGGATATCCCAGACTTCAGAGATGCCCAGCTGGTCTGGCTTTCAGTCCTACTGCTTTGAGGTGTGAACTTTCCCAGAACGTGCCAGGATGGTAAGTCAACCTTCTTCTTTCTCTTTTCTTTGTGTCTACGTAAATAATTATTTTTTGATCTAAAACGTATAGCCTGGAGAACAATAAAAAAAATTTTACAGCTAGAGATATAGTATCTTCATATCTAAGATGTGATCAAATAAACTTTCCTTTTAAAACAGATGAGGTAAAGACCGGATTAACAGTACGCTTTGCAGATAACAAATGGTTCAAATATGAACATGAATAATTCGAAATAAAAACCAACTTTTTTAAAAACAACGTTTTCATATGGTGGCAAAGTTTATTAAAGAAAATTATTAAAATATTAGTTAAAACTGGTCGCAAATATCTAAATAATGCATTGTTAGGCAAATAAGAACGGTTCCCGAAATTTCAGAGCTCTAGCTTGATGGGAAGTTGGTTAAATTAACAATAGACAATTTGATGACACACTGATACACATACATACAGACACACACCAAGTGAAATACATAACAACGTTAAAACTAACTAAAATTAATTAATCCGGTAAATTAAATGGTTGGAATACAGTTTAGTCAAACCACTCTTGGAGACAGGAATTATTTGGCGGTATTTTGCCAAATGTTGCTAAATTGGTCCACGAAGCGGACTTAACATTCAGCCAACAAAAAAAATAAATAAATAAAATTCGCCAAGTGATTGGGCTAAACTGCATTATTTAAAAAAATATATGAGTTAAAACTTGTCGCAAACGTCTAAATATTGCATTGTTAGGCGAGTACGAACGATTCCCAAAATTTCAAAGCTCTAGCTTGATGGGAAGTTGGTTAAATTAACGATCGAAAATTTGATGACAAACACACACACCAAGTGAAATTCAGAAAAAAGTTGTAAAAACTAATATCCTGAAAATGTTATGGTCACACATTGGTGTGAACGAACGAATTATTTCATACAAGCATTACCGGTGTATGAATTATACGATTATGCGTGTTTCACGTTCTTTTACTAAATACGAGTTCTAATAATCGAATAATTTTTCGATTATATAAAACAGACTAAATCAATCTAATTGGGACAGCACAAAATTTTAATTTACTCAATTTATTTTGGCTGCAAATCTTGTTCCATTTCTTCATTATAGCTCATAGCCCATTTTCTTTACATGTATATATTTCAATGAAGCGCTAGTATCACCACCTTTTGTGATGACTAAGCGATGTATATCATTTTAACAATCTGTTACACATACGACAGTTGGTAACAGACCATTATTTCATTCATACGATTATAAGATATCGTATCGTATATTCCTTAGAGAAGAAGATAATTAGAAACTTTATTGCACTGAATCATTTTTTCGAAAATGATAGGTTAGAGTAATCGAATGCATTAGACTAGTGTTCCAAATTAATTGATTATTAATAAAATGCAATTACTTATTTATCTATTCAAACTTCTTCAGTAATTAAGAATGTACCAAAAGCAACATTTTCCTCATTGGAGCAAAATAAAAACTTTTTTTTTACCGTACCTTGACCTAAGTTATTACAATTAATTACATATTTGTTTTAAGAAGGTGTTTCTTGAATATTTGATATATTTAAATACCAGATATGTAGATATTAACCTTGATGCAAATATAATGATTAGTTGAGACTCAGATACCGTTCTATTCAGGAATAGAAAGGCAAACGAATGAACGTCCATTTCAAAAAATTGCCAGTTCATTCGATGTTGATGGCCGTTCTAATTAACTCGTTCCGAACGTATATTTCGGCACGAGGAAAAGGAAAAGTAGTAAACATCTTTCTGGAAAATAGGTCATTGGGAACGCTTTTCGGCGAGTTATTCATTAACAAACAGGAATTTTGAATATAATTTCTAGAGTTGTGTTCCAAAGAATTCATCAAGGATAGACGTTTAATGACCGCGTCATGGGAGACACGAGTATTTGTTTTCCCTGTTGAATACAGTAATTAAAAGTAAATGGTCCATAAGCTAACACAAACAAAAATAAACAGTATTCGATTATTTATTCACCGCTTTCCCGTCCGTGACGCGGTGTAAGGAAAATTAAAAACTGGTTTCTATGATAAATAATGTATCTTGTTTTAAAATTACTGTTTTACATCATGATTAGTTCAGGTAATTTAGGATGTTTGCAACCATTATAAAGTATGTATGATATAAGAAAAATACCATTCAAGATATGAATAAGGATTTTTACTAGCGTGTATATAACACATCAATCAATAACTCCCGAGACTAACCCAGAGATGGCGCTCATAGTAAACCTGTAACCAGGTCTTTCTAGAGTACTAACCTTTGCTTGAAACGTGTCAAAATTTTAAGTCGATCGGACCAGAAACAGCTGAGTTATCGAGGTTGGAGTAAAGTCGTTTTGTAGTTTGTTTAAAAAATGGAAAAAAACGAGTTTCGTGTTCTGATAAAACATTGTTTTTTAATGGGTAAAAACACCGTGCAAGCGAAACAATGGATTGAAAAATGTTACCCGGACTCTTGTCCATCCAAAGCAACGATTTGTCGGTGGTTTGCCGAGTTTAAACGTGATCGTACCGACACAAATGACGCGGAACGCTCGGGTAGACCTGTGGAAGCCGTTACACCGGAAAATGTGAGTGAAGTGACAAAAATTATAATGAAAGATCGTAAAGTGAAGCTCCGTGAGATTGCTGAGATGACACAGATATCATATGGAAGTGTATTTACTATCCTTCATGAAAAATTGAGCATGAAAAAGGTTTTTTCCAAGTGGGTGCCGCGATTGCTTTCGATGGAACAAAAACAGCAACGAGTCGATGATTCAGAAAGCTGTTTATCGCTATTTACTCGCAACAAAAAAGATTTTTGCGAAAAAAAAAAAAAAAAAGAAGAAGAAGAAAAAAATTTTGAAAAAAAAAAAAAAAGATCGGGAAAAGCGTTGAACGATTGTATCACCCTGCAGGTGATTAACAAAAGGTGTTATAAGATGAACAAAAAAATTTGCAAAAAAATGTTGTTTTCAATGTTAGTCTCGGGAGTTATTGATTGATGTGTTATATATTTGAATGCGGAATTTTGGGCATCACTTTAGTTACAGCAAAATTCAAAAAAATGTAATGTTTCGTTGCAATATAAATGGTCTCTGCTTCCTTTCTGGTTGACCCGACTTAAGCAATGAATATGGTGAATTTAACTAGTAATAATCATCAATTATATGGTAATTTAGAATATCGGTATATTTTCATTGATTTATTTCAAAGTAATTGTTCATGCTGCCACAACATAGAATATCTAACCAAAGAATCTATGTGAACATATAAAATCCTTGTCAATCTAAAAGAAGCAGTGTTCTGTAGAATTGAAAATTATTTCATAGAATTCATCAGTTTTGTATCTAGAAAGTTTCCCTCTGGGATTTAGTCGGAGAAGGAGAATATCAGGTTTTAATTAAATCGAAGCTGTTTTCTTTTATCTGAGTAGGTCATCAGCGGCAATTTCGCTTGCACCAATTTCCCTCTTCTAATGGTTCGCCTCAAGGTTGAGAACACGTGCAGACAGTCGCTGCCAACGATTCACCGTACGGTGACCCTTCGGAAACTGTGCAATCAGAACTCATGAGAAAGATTTTGTGATGAATTAGGTATTGTCTTGCTAATGTTCAAGGATGAAAGATGCTACCGGTTGGTTTCAGAATCGTGAGAAATAAAAATATAGTTGAAATTGGGGCATGTTCGGGCGAAAAAGAAAACCGTGCTAACAAACCAAGCGAAATGCATAACAATTTATTGCAACGGCTGTCTGCACCGCTGCGCATGCATGTAAAAGTTTTGTTTTTTAAGTAACATTTTCCTTAAAGCTTTGGATAGTTACAATAATCTGTATAAAAGCAAAACTAAGTAATATCTCACCCATCTGTAAAGTGCAACCGTAACTACATCAAATGCATCAATTCTTCACACAAATGGAAGACCGCCATTTTTGTTGCATGGTTCCCGAAGCATTTGAAACATTTTCTACTCAATTTTTTCGTTTTGAAATACTTTAGGGAAAATGAACAAGGTGTTGTCTGACATTGTCACGAACTAGAGTTTAAATACCGTTGTATGACAATAAATTTAGAGAGGGGACAGGAAACGCGTATGAGACGTCGAAAAGATTTCTTGATGAAGAAAGGAGATTTTTGTCTGTCCTAAAATTCGATTGTATTTGGCATTTTGATAAGAGATTCTGTGTGTCGCTTAGGATAATTTTAAGGTTCATTAATCCTTAGTATAAACATGTACATTCAAATGTTCATAAATAGCAATTTCAAGAGATTGATCTTCAGAAGTACATAAACATAAACTAACTACTAACATGGACCATGAAAATATCCTAAAAAGGGTTTAAATATAGAATTACTTACAATTTACATTAAAAATTAGCAACATAATAATTTCAGATCAAAATATGTAGTTTCTTTCGCGTTGTTTACATACTGTTTTCCATTTACTGAGTATAGATGATCGGCAAAATGGAAGCACCCATATCGAGACAATTCAGAATTGTAAAAATAGCAAAACCGATTCTTAACTGAAATATGTTCCGAAAATTTCCTGTAAGTAATACATACATGCATGCATACATACATACATATACATGGCTTCAGCATGATAAATACTTATCTGTATTTATATTAAATCCTAGATGCGCTTAAACATGGTGCATGAATTAATAAATGATTCCATTAAATCTTGGATTTTAGTAATAATCTGCAACATAATTAAACACTTTTTTTGTAAAAGATTACAAATTTGGCTTGCTTATTCATTTTTTTTCTTTTTTAATTTTAGTGAGCCTCCACCAACAACCCCAGCTGCAGAAGACGAAGATGATTCCAAAGTAGCTGGAAATCAAGTTCAGGCTGACGCACCTCCACGTCGAGCCAACAATGCTCGGCCTGCAGGACAATTCAGAGCCCAAAACGGAAAATAGAAATCGTGAGCTCCATCTAGTGACACCCAAGAAAGATCTTGATGTTTCAAAGAGACATTAATAGACTGATGAACTTTTTTTAAACTTGAAATATGTTAATATTTTTCCCTTCAGTCCTTCGACAACATTTCCTGTGCCAAAAATTTTTAACACATAGAAGGAAAAAAAATTATTTGATTCTCTAAATATACTTTGACAACTTTTGAAGAAAACCAAATGTTTTTATTCTATAACTTTACTAAAAATAGGTTTCAACAAGATGGGATTAGGCGTTAAATTGATTTTATTTGCGAGTTTAAAAACTGTGAAATTTAAGCTAAAAATTTTATTCTATCCACAAATCAAATGTGTTATACAGATTTTCTAAGACTCATAACACAAGCTTATGATTCAACATCAAATTTTGATTAACGGGTCCCTTAACTGATTGTTAAATTATAAAATGTGATGTATCCAAAAGGAAAAACTTAAATTTAAGTGACTAACCTTTCCATTCAAATATCTGTTTAAATGCATAAGAAATCCAACTCTTTCATTTACGTGTTTTCTTCAAACTTGTACATACATTCACTATATATCTTCTCGACTCGTAAGCTTACGCTAAGCATTCCATGATTTTAAAATTCGAGAAGCTTTTTCTGTATGCTCAAGTACATTTTTAATTTTTACAGTTGTAATACAATTTCCTTTCACTTTTTTATTTTTATATTTGAATCGACTGGTGCGATAACAATATGTACCTTACACTTTTTTGACTGTTGTTATAAGTTGTAGGAGTTCGGTGACGGTATAGCACGTATATCAATCAATCACTGTGGATTTTAGCAATGCACATCGGGCTTAAAATCGCCACTCAGGACGTTTGTTTTTTATGTAAAGCTTTCTGAAATTAAAGAGGGTTTTTTTTTTTTTGTGAATGCAAAAGCTGATAAATACAGGAAGCTTAATTGTACGTGCGTTCTGTACCATACTCAATATCATTCTGTACCTCAGTGTCTTTTCGTACTGAATTTGTCATTTTCCTTTACACACAAAACTGCATATTTATGTGTATTTCAACACAGACTGCGTCCTTAATTCTGATTCCCACTTCTTGAAATATTCTGTAAATAGTTCTTTAATAAATGTTTTCTCCCATGTGGTTGTGTTGCTTCAATTATTTTTTATAACAAAAGTTTCTTAAACAAACAATTTACGGTGCTTTTCCATTTCGCCGGCACAAATCTCGCCACGCAGACTTATTGGCGACCACACACTAAACACATATTCCGTTTGGCGTCGGTTGTATTATTTTTGGCGACTTTATCGCTTGCACAGGCGAAATGGAAAAGTACCCATTTTGCTGATATATGGCGCAAAAGAACAGGTAAATTCACAAAAGAACAAAATCAAATGACTTTAAACACATTTTGCCAAAAAAACACTTGGTTTCCGAGGGTGGATATACTACTTATGTTGGCTCAGTTAAAAATACACTTCTGATTTTTAAATTGAGTATCGTTCAGACTTTGACCATTCCCCTCTGACTAATCTATAAAGCCTTGTTGTCTGTCATTCTTTATGGATCCACTTATAGCTAAAACAAAACACGGAAGTAGTGATAAAAATTAATTTTACTGCAAAAATTTAAATTTCTACATTTTGTAAATAGACATAAAATTTATTAATTCAACACGTGAGTACTAATAATAAACTATTTTAAAAAATTCGAGATAAAAACCAACGTTTTTATATAGTGGCAAAGTTTATTAAGAAAAATTATTGAAATATTAGTTAAAACTGGTCGCAAATATCTAAATATTGCATTTTTAGGCAAGTAAGAACGGTTCCCGAAATTTCAGAGCTCTAGCTTGATGGGAAGTTGGTTAATTTAACGGTAGAAAATTTGATGACACACTGATACACACACACAGACACACCAAGTGAAATACACAAAAACGTTAAAAGTAACTAAAATTAATTAATTCATCCGGTAAATTAAATGGTTGGAATGCAGTTTAACCCAATCACTCTTGGCGACAAGAATTATTTGGCAGTATTTTGCCAAATGTGGCTACCCTGGTCCGTTTTACGGACTTAACGTTTAGCCAAACAAAAAAATCGCCAAGTTTGGTGCCAATTTTTGAAATCGCGCCAAGTGGTTGGGATAAACTGCATTATTGAAGAAAATACTAGCTAAAACTTGTCGCAAATGTCTAAATATCTCATTGTTAGGCGAGTGAGAACGATTCCCAAGGTTTCAGAGTTCTAGCTTGATGGGAAGTTGGTTAAATTAACGATCGAAAATTTGATGACACACACACACCAAGTGAAATTCAGAAAAACGTTTTAAAAACATCAATTTTAGCAAAATTTCAAAGTGCAGTTAAAGCAATGATTATAAATAGTTTTATTATAAGATCATTTGAATACATTTATTGATACATTAATGTTATATAAATGATTATATAGTAATAATTATGTATACACAAATACCAAATTCATAAGCTTTTGGCCAATTAATCTAAATCAGTAACGGGATACCCCAAAACATTATTGACTTTTGATAAACAATGTTTCCCATTCAATGAAATGTTTATACAGAATGCTTCGAAATTCATGGACAAAAATTTAAGGTGAGAAAGAAAACATCTGAACAAGTAATTTTCACCTTAGCAATGCATGGTGGATAGCAAGCGGTGAACCGTTAGACGGCGCTGTAATGGAAAGCATAAAACGCGAGTTATCTTACACATCGTCGTCTTTACCGTGAATTATCAGTTTTTGCCCATGAGTTCTGAAACACTCTGTGATCAATGTTTTGAAAGTTATAAATAAAACACACGTGATCTTAAAGGTATGCAGCAGAAAATAAAAATCTGACGCAGTGAATTCAGGAGAACATGGAAGTCAGTGAAAATCTGAGCCCCTGAAATGAATTTTTCTTCAAAAATTTTGTTAGAACTTTGAATAATTCCTTGATTGTATGTGATGTAGCCCTGTCTTGCGAATACCGCAATCTTGGTGTGTTTTCTGCAGCTGAATGAGTGATCGTTTATTATTTTGAGTCTTGGTTTAATGACTCCTTAGTTATTATCTCCTTCTCCAAACTTCCACACCATGCCAATAGGAGGTCATGGGACAAGGACCGATTTAAGGTGTATCAGCCCTGCTACATGGCGGGTTTTAATGGCATCAGGGTTCGACCTTAAGCCTCGACGAAAACAACGCTACCGGCGAGTTTTCGCCACCAGTACCTGATGACCATTAGAGTTTCTGATTTCCCGGGTTTTATCATTCCCGGGAATGTCCGGGAAATCCCGGGAATGTAACTGTCGTTCCCGGGATTCCCGGGAATACATCAAAATTCCAAAAAATTTAAAAACAAGTTATTTTTAAATAAAATCAATAATAATTATATAAAATAAAAATACATATAAATTTAAAAATTAATGTTTATTTATATAATGAGCTAAAAAATATGTAATAAATTGATTATTCATTCTTAAAATAGGATTTCAGAAAACATAAGCAATTTATACTTTTATCACTCAGCCTTGTTCTAAGCTTTGTGACGAACAATCCTGCAGCAGGAAATGCTCTCTCGGCTTCAACTGACGTTGGAGGAATTGTTTTTAAGGCCTCACATAGTTTTATAATGTTTGGTGATGGATTTTCAGTCGAGTCAAACAACTACATCTCTCGTTTCATGATTTTGTTGAGACTAGTACTTTTTTGGTTGAACAATATAAAACTTTTCTTTTAGAGTAAATTGCTTTCTCTAATTTTTCGTCCAACGTCATAGGTTTTTCTTTCAAAATCTCCATGCTCTCTTCTTCTGAGTGCAAAGAGTTGGATATTGAATCCTCTTCTTCGCAGAATAGCTTTGTCCTTATCAATAGGGCTTGTCTAACCAAATATTTTTACGAGGCAATCGCGAAATATCAACTGTAACTGCAGCTGCTTCATATTTTCTCCCAAAATTCGGGTATAGCATTGATCCTAATAAATTAACGTTGCGTCTCTCATTAATTCTTTGCATTAGAGAATAATTCATGTTTTTCGCAAATTCTGAATTTTGTTCGTTCAATTCTCTAATAACGAAAGAAAATACACCTTCTGCAGTTAGCAAAGTTGCATTTCGACTGCATAATTTTTTCAGACAATTTTTACTGGCTTTAAGCCAGCTACAATTGTAGTCACAGTTTCAAACTCTACATTGGTCATCATTTGTTTTTTAATGTCAATTAATGCTTTTAAAATTGCTGTCTTTATTTCTAAAAATCTTTCAAGTAATGACAACAAACTATTCCAGTGTGTTTTAGTTTCCAAACAAACCATCTTTTCACAGCTAAACTCTTCTTTAACATCTTCTTCATCAACTTCTTCGTTCCCGGGAAAGCCCGGGAACGAGGTATAATTCCCGGGAATAGAAAAAGAACAGAAATCTTATGATTTCCCGGGAACCCGGGATCCCGGGTTCCCGGGAAAGAAACCCTAATGACCATGATCATCAGGCTATAGCGGCCACTCTCTGCAGCTGAGAACACAAAGTTTGTCAACTTTGAAGGTTTCTAATATGATAGCGGCACACACATGCCTTCTGAGTGAGAACAGGGAAAACTTTATTTGAATTGTAATAATGGATAATTTTCTACTTTGTTCAGTTGCATATTTTTATTGGGTTTTCGTCTGCTCACATTGTATGTCTGAGACAAAATTTAAAAGCTTTTTTTTTTCACATTTTAAAGTGCTCAGTTGAGCTGAAATTTTCTTTTCACGATTGTTTTGGATGAGAATGTGATAATTTAATTATAATTAATAAAAATTAATTGATTAAAACTAATCATTTATGTATTAAATTTTACGCCTTCTCGCCAAGTCGCCAAATAGACGCTAAGCTGAAGGGGTCATTGTTTAAATTCTCTTTTGTTAAACATCATTTTGCTACAAAATTAATAAAAAATAATTTTTTTATTTTAATTTTTATTGAAAGATTTAAAAATAAAATAAATGCATTATATTTCTTTTTCTTTATCAAGTTCACGCAGCAATTCTTCAAAATTAAATGAATTAAATTTTAACAGCGCCTTATCAACCAAGCCTGTATTTGTCTTCTCTTCTTTCTTAAATTTCAATTTTAAGTAACGTCATGTTCGATTTCGAAAGAGATTGAGCATAAGAGAAAGATTAATTCCAACAGTTTTTGAAAAAAAACTTTCTAGGAAATCGAACTTTTGATTTTTACACATATTTATTTTAGATGACAAATTAAATAAATGTCAAATAATAAAATAAATTATTAAAACTAATTATTGAATAAATTCAATTTGACTTACCGTTCTATTTTGCTCTTAAAATTTAAAATATAAGAAAGTATGTTACACAAAGTGTGAAGTTTGAAAGAAAACCCATGTTCAAAAAACTCGTTTTTTACCGGTGTTATTCCATAGTTAAAATCTAAAGTTTTGACTTTCAGATTTTGAAAAGAAACCCAAAAAATAATTATTTTCATTAAATTTGTTCGTATTTTAAATTTTAAGTGACTTTTGTCCACTCCGCAGAAAGATTAATGTCTCCAAATAATTTTGATAATTGGTATCAAGAAATGTTAAGAATTATACGAAAAAGTTTTTAAAAAATCTGTGATCATATACATAGTTATGTTAGACGCGCGCGAAATGCAACAGTCTTGAGACTGTTTACGGCAGTATAAAGCAATCCTATATTCATTCGTCCAAGTTTAAGATTGTTCAAAATAACAAATAACGGGTGAAGCAAAGTCATTTAAATATGTAATAAGCTCTAGAAGAGAAATTTGTGTTAAAACTGGAACAGTTGTTGGATCATAATAATGATTGTTATGTAACTATAGTTACTTCAACATTCTTAGATGAACACCAGCTGCTTCAAAATAGTTATAACTTTTTAGACAATTTTGTCAATCTCCACATTTTATAACTACATTTTGTAAGATAATTTACGTTAAGAGCTGCCAATAGGCCCATAATCTCAGCGAAGTTTAGAGATATCAGCCTAGTCATCCTTTCGAATAACAGTCCTGGTTTGGGGAAGCTTAAATAGGAACAAACTCTTGAAATCTGATTGTACACCTGTTCGGTATCTTGCTCCCTCTATTCGTTTGATCCTAAACTGTCACTAGATCTGTTGTACGATTTTGTGATTGTTTATTAACGTCCCACTGAGAACAACATGAGGGATAATGGTGACGGACTTCGAAATTCTGAGCATCGCTCTAGTGAGAAAGAAGGACGACACCTGAGCTGACCCCTCCCTCTCCAAACTTCCACATCACGCCATCAGGAGACTTAGGGACTTGATATATTTAACGAGCATCAACCTCACTACACTGCATGTCTTTTCTGGCATCAAGGCTCGAATTGACGACGAAAACAATGCCAGTCGCGATTTCGTCACTGTGACCTCTGAGTTACAGAGGTCAAATGTCTGTTACTCATTGCTTTCTCTAATACTGAGGAAGTCCTCACCTGGAATGGTACAGAAGCTAGATTAGGTGCCTGATCAAGTGTTTATTAACGTCACAATTCGAAGCAGTCTAGTTACAGATCAGAAAAACAGCAACAAAGCTGTTAGTGGTGTAATAAAAATCAATTGACTTCAAATATGACTTGGTTGCAGTGAACATTTCTGGCTGTTTGTCCGATGCAAAGGTCCTCCATTCATGCCTAAACGTCTCGATATTTTGAGTTTTGGTCAGAATGAGTTCTACACCTGAGCTGGTACCTCACTCTTTACATGTATGTCACACCACGCTTTCGTGAGCCCCATCAAATTCAATATACATCAGCTCCTTTATATGACGGGTCTTTTGTGGAATCAGGACTCGAGCACGAGACTCGAATGCAACGTCGCTACCGAAGAGCTCGATGCTATGGTCTCTCAGCAACCGAGTTTTTTTTTTTTTTTTTTTTGATGGCTGGTTCCCATGCAATCACAATTAATTCATTAGTGTTTTTTTAATGCATATGCTGCCATCTATTGGGAATGAATGCAAATGCTTATCCATCTATTAAATTTCAAAGAAGTCAATCGGTGCGGAGTAGGTCGGGAATCAAATTTTCTTGCCTTTGGAATAAAAAGTTGCGTATTCGATTCGAAGTCTTCTTAAGGGGATATGAGACACAGAAATACAAATACTTCTAAAAAGGTTTTGATTGAAAAAATACGATAACCAAACATTAGCTACAAAATTTATTTGAGAAGGACCATATTTTGCAGTCATCTATTGGCATTTTTGGCGTTGAAGGATTTTGTACTTTTCAACGACAGTTTATTTTTATTTTTATCATTTTTCTTAAAATGATAGCTTTTGTATTAAAAATGTTTTTTGGGAATCATATTTCGAGTGAGATAGAGCCGTAATATTTCAAAATTATATCTTTCATTTCTCTTTAATAAAAAAAAAATCAATTAATGCTTTTTTTAATTATTTTGACGATTTATTTTAAAATATCATGCCCAAAAATGTATTCGGAGTATGTATCAGTAAGAAAATAAAACTACAGGAAATCTCTTTTTTTTTTTTTTTTTTTTTTTTTTTTACTGATGATGTAATTACTTAGCAATGTACTTTATTTCAAGATTCCAATAGCCTTGGGTTATTCTTTCTTGGTATCAGTAATACTAATGATGTAAGTAAAAACCCTATGTGTCAAATTATTTATAAGGTGCGGAAATGTAAGTAATTTATTAAAATATTAGTTTAAATTTCAACCAGTAGCAGCTAAAATAAACATAAAATGATGAGGAAAATTTTAATTACACGAAAAGTTTTAAGTACTTTTTCTTAAAAAAAAAAACATTTAATATGATATATGGACGATTAAATATAAATGACACATTTTAAGAGATATTTACTGAAATAATACAAGTTTCCAAAAATACATCAATGCTATTTTTCTATACATCCTTCCTTAAGTTCAATACACTTTTTTCCAAAAAAGTTGGGAGACCGCGGTAGCTTGGAATCACGGTCGCGGATTTGCAGACGACGATTTCTGTCGAGTCGTAGGTTCGAGTTTTGGTGCCACTGAACCCCTCCGTTAAATCTATTGAGGTTCCTAGTCGTTCCATTGGAAATGGTGTGGAAGTTTGGAAAAGGAGGTGCCATCTTAACTGTCGTCCTTGTCACTTGACCGAGGTTCAAAATTACGAGATCCATCGCTAATTGTTATAGTGTTGCTTCTAATGTGACGTTAACTCCTTGCCAGGAGTGGGTGTTGTCAGATAAACAAAAACACACTTGAATTGATAAACAAAGGCAGAGTTACGCTTTCTCGTTTAGTTTCGGTTAATTTTCAGTGAGTTTTTTTGCAAATAATTTTCTTTTTTCGCATTGTCCGATTGAGACAACGATGTGGAGTACTGTTTAGGTATTTTTAAGTAATTAGGCATTAATTTTAATTAATTAATGTTTAATTAATAGGTATATTTAAAATTTTATTTTTGTAATGAAAAACCATTTTCTAACTTTTATAATAATATAAAGAACAAAATTAAACAGTCAAAAAAAATTTTCCATTTTTGGTCCATTTTTCTGAAATATATGTCACGGTTAAGGGGTTAATAAAACCAAGCCCAATATATTGGGAATATCAGAGAGAGAAAAGTCCGAGTTCTATTCGTACATTACCACACAACTGCGCAAAAATTCTTCTATTTCATTCACTGAAAATCTTTCTTCTCCTAACGCTTCTTTGGGCCTAAATGAATGATACTAATTAAAAAGTGTTTAGCCTGGTCTTTAGGGAGGATGTTTCAGATTTGTCCAAGGAAGTTTGATATTTCTTGAGCTTTGCAGATGTAGTTATGGCGTTTTGCATTGTCGTGAAGAAGAAGAAAATTGTGGATCCCAATTGAACCTATTTCAAACTTGTATACTGTTTTAACGCATTCTAGAAGTTCATAGTAGTGTACTGCGTCAAGTGTAAGTTGGTCGTGAAAAACATTTGCTTACGTTATACACAATGAATTCTAAAAAGTAGTAGCGATGGTTTTTCCCGGTAACAAAACACAATTTTTTTTGTTTTTGTTTTGTTTTATTGAATCAGTTTCTCTTTTACACTTCAGGTGTCCAGCGATGAAATAAATGAATGCACTCTACAAAAACATGTTCCAAGTTAAAAAGAAAAGCATTGTTTAGTTAACACAAAGCAAACTGGTCGTTCTTCGTGATTCGTTTATCACATTTCTAATTCTGATTTTAATTTTAATAAGGTTAATTCGGCTAAAAACGCGAACCTAAAGCGAAACGAAATACTAACGTCTGAGGAATGTTGGATTTAATCGACCGATCCATTAGTTATTTAGCATAATGTAAAGTACGTTTTAATTACATAATTATTTTTATTGCTTTGCAAAATATCTCCTTAAACTCCTTTATTGATATAAATCACATAATATTATTATGAACATGAGATGACGCTTTCCTACAATGGTTCTCTTGTAAACGAGAAGAGACATTTTCAGAGATGTCATCAATCAACGAAGGAAAGTTTAAGCAATGACCTCTTCAGCTTGGCAACGAGTTTGGCGACATGGAGAGAAATTTGGTGATTTTTGGAGACTAGTCGAAAATTCCAGAAAGTTCTCGAATCTAGGCGAAAACTCGATTGGGAAGAAAGTTGCGAACTTCTGAATTTTCCATGTGACGTCATCCGAAAGCCACAGTCAGTCAGTGAGTCTGTCTTTGGAGACCGATTTGAAAGCCGTCGGCACTTGGAAGCGGATATGCGGAGGAACTGGCGATGGCATCCCTGATGAATTTATTGAGAACAAGCATGTCTCTGACGGGAGATAAAAGAGTGGACCTTAGAAGTACAAAGTTTTACAACAGAGGTTTGTCCGTAATGAGAACTAGTAAGTTGGGGTGCTGAAAGTTGCTGATATAACTGTCACTATCATTACAAGTGCTTTTTTTTCTAGTATCTGTGTCTCTTCTGTGTACAAATTCTGTGTTTTCTGTCTGTGCTGTTATTATCGAAGCTCTTCTACCTGTGCATCGTACCAAAGATTTGTGAATAAAGCCTCATTAGTCGTTATCCTCTGTGTTAGACCGATTTCACTCCCTTACACCCAAACTATTTCGTAACAATATACCTCAAAATAGCATTTTTAATGACAATTGCTCGAAATTAATGAATGAATACAACACAAAATATATAAACATTACATTATCT
This sequence comes from Nephila pilipes, assembly GCA_019974015.1. NCBI lineage: Eukaryota > Metazoa > Arthropoda > Arachnida > Araneae > Nephilidae > Nephila > Nephila pilipes. The sequence goes on from BMAW01095319.1 coordinate 233,689, forward strand.
ACACTACAACATTGACAAGTTATTTCAGCATGGCTTACACTAACATAAGACATTCTTACAATGAAGCTGCATCGCCTGTCCTTGTTGGCCAAGGTAGCGGTCTCTTTATTTTTGTGTCCGGTTGCTCGTTTTTGGAGGTTTATATTTCGCTAATTTCTGTGCCAGTAGAGTGCAATCTAGACTAAATACCAGTGGGTAGCTCGAACCATTTAGTTTGCTTCAATTAACATTTTCCATTAACATGACAAAGGTTCTAGTTCAGTTTCTTAATGCTCCAATTTTACGAATGGAATCTGTACTAGGTATACTTTCTTGTTTAAAATAAAGTACATTCATCATCGGCTGTTGACAAACATTAATTATTTTCTAAAAAGTGACTTACTAATTCGTTATCTTTTGGATCAGAGCATTAAACGTAAAAAATGAGTCGACCATGCTCAAAAATGTCACGTGAACGGGAATGTTGCATCAGATTAACCCACTGGATCTAGAAATCCCAAATTCAATATTTTTTGAATTGATAGAAAATTTCACTTACTTATCTTTCCGGGTTCTTAGAGAATTCTGAAAAGCAATGAATGTAATCCCAAAATAGGACGAGAGAACATTGTTATTTAATCCACTGAATTTAATTCTTCAAGAGGACACATGTTTATATACACAAATTGATATATACAATTTATAAATTACAAAGTGCGCGCTGGCAATACTCACGATTCCTATTCTTAACACTTATCATGGTTCGTTTTTCTCCTGGGTCGGAAGGGCTTCAATCCAATTCTGAACTGGGGAATGATGGTGTTTTTGTCCTGAGGACACCACCGAGGCTATATGTTCTAATGTAGAGTTCCAACACCCATCTACCCCTTTGAAAAAGAAGTGACACACCATCTTTGTATGATACAGTCCCTGTGTACTGAAACTACGAGTACACTATTAAATATGATTCTGCTCGAATATAGATTGATAAAGAAATAAAGAACTAGTTAAAATCATTTTGGTATTGAACCTCTTCATAGATGTTGCTGGGTCATATTGACAAACGATCTAACTGGACGGTTAATAACGATTAAAGATTTTTTTTTTTTGCTTGACGTATTTCATTTTATATAAACTCAGGAATACAAACAATCAAGAAATTAGAATACATTTTTGATAAACTTCTGTAACAGGCAACTTCTTTTAAAATTCATTTTAGTTTTTGCATGTATATTATAGTTATTAGGTCTCTTGTTGGTTTCACCGATCTTCTATTTTATTTTCACATGTTCCGCTGATTTTATGTTAATTAGATTGAATGATTGATTATTTATTAACATCGCATTTAAAAGCAACACAAAGGTTACTGGTGGTGGACTTCAATATTTTGAGCCTCGGTTAAGTGACGAGAACGTTACCTGAGCTGGCACCTTCTTTCCAAACTTCCACACCACGCTTCTGGGAGGATTTAGATCCTCGATATGTTTAATCTACATCCTCCCTGCTACATAACGGGTCTTCAGTGGTTTCAGGACTCGAACCCACGACTCGATAGCAAGTTCGTGACCATGACTACTAAGTTACGGCGAATACTTATTTTAATTAGAATTAATATTTATTAGAAAAAAAACCTGGTCATTCTCAAATACGATTTGGGAATTGATGAAATTTTAAATTTAACTACCCTTTGAGGGAGAGAATACGCCTTTATTTTGGAGTATTATGTTGTCTAACTTCTCAATAATTTGTAGATTAAAAACATCTAATATTTGCTGAAAATATTAATGGAAAACAATAAAATGACTCAAAAAATGTATATATCTGAATAATATTACATTTCTTGTATTTAATATCCAAACAACTAAAAATGAAACACAGTATCATAATTTAAATTTAAAAATTTAACACCGCATTTCTATCGGGCTAGATGATGCTTACTTCCGATATGTTTATAATCAAAATCATGATATTTATTTTAAAGGAAAGAATTTGAACAAAATAATATGCATGCTTTGACGACATCTTGCTGAACTTCCCTTTGAAAAAAAAAATCGGACCATTTAGCAAAAAGCTATGCTTATTGTTGCATCAACAAATTTTACAGCAATAAATCGCGCGATAAACGGAATCGATTTCTTTTTCAAAATTGCCAGTTCAACTTCCGCTTATTGGTGTACTTGAGAAAACAAAGACACCTGCCTAGTCAAGCGCATATATTTCGCTCTTTTCTTTTTCTCTTAACGTACCAACACGCGATGGCGTAGGTTATTGTATGTCATTTACAATCGCAAACAACTGTCATAATGCACATGTCAATGTAGTATCAAAGCTCGTTTTTGACTTCCATTGAGAAAACATATGTATCAGACGATTTTCTTTTTCGTGTCTTCAGTCCTTGAAATTGTTGAGTATAAAAATACAAGGTTTGGCTATTAAATAACGAGACTGAAGCTGTAAAACATTTTATTGTGTGATGTCATACCTATTTACTAAAAAAACCTTCAATATACATCCCTCCTCTATCTCTACAACGCTCCATGCGAGTCTTCCATTGTTCGAAACAGTGCTGGAAGTTTTCTTTCGTCAACTCCTTCAGAACGCGTAACCTTTACTTTTGAAAACAGAAATCGCATGGCTCAAGATCCAGTGAGTAAGATGAACGGTCTAACTCTGGGATGCTGTACTTGTGTAGAAACCTCTTGACAGACAATGTGGAATCTTGGTGGACAAATTTTCCGTACGGATTCCTTGTCAATTCCTACAGTCTCAGCAATCGCACAAATACTCAACCGACGATCAGATCGAACCAGATTACCGATTTTTTTTTTCGATATTGTCATTCGTTTCTGACGTGGAAGGGTGACCCGGGTGTGATTTATCTTTAACGTCTTCTCGTCCATCTTGAAAATGCCTTAAACCACTCAAAAACACGTGCAAACATTCACGCGATAAACATTCAGTGTGATACACTTCTTTCCATAAATTATAAATTTCAGTAGCAGCTTTTCCAAGTTACATGTGAAATTTCACAACAATTCGTTGCTCGCTTATCATTTTTCCGGCTAAACAAAAACAAATTATTCTAATGCTACTACGACTGCTTCAGACTACGGACATAGGGATTTGTTTACAGAAGCGAGAGGCACTGTATTCAAAAGCAAAGGCTTCAAGCTAAACAGCTGGCGTTTGGTGCATGCGTACTTCTTGAAGTAGCGTCAGCCTCGTTCACAACTCAAAATGATTCTGAATTGCTTTTCCAATTGATTTCCAATTGATTTTCTTCTAGTGTATTCGGCGATTAAAACCGGGAAATGAATGTGGGCGTGATTCCCTCAAATATTATTTATTAATCTTTTGAGCTTTTGCATTTGTGGCTAAATTAATAACTATCTAAAATAAAATCTAATAAGTAATAATAATCTAATATAATCCATTGGCGTGGTGTGGAAGATAGGAGAGGGGGATGCCAGCTCAAGTATGGTCCTCTTCACTTGACTGAGGTTCAAAATTACGAGGCCTGTCACCAATAGCAACTTGTGTTGCTTCTCAGAGAGAAGTCAATAAATAATCAATCAGTCCGTAACAGCTGATCTGTAATATATCTTCTCTGGACCGAACTCTAGTTCATTTTAGAGCACGAGGAAAAGCCAAACTATAAACGGAGCCATGTCAGATGAATATAGAGCTTGACGAAGTATAAGTATTTTTGTTCGGCTCTGTATAAAATGGGATGAATTAATGGATACAATTAACGTGATGGAGTTGTAAATTACTCTTTTACCTCAGGTCCGTCCAATTGAGTCTCATTGCGTCGCGAAGGCGACACAGAACTTCTTGGTAGTATTCCTCTGAGACGGTTTTGCCAAGTGATGCGCGTTCATGATAAACCACGCCGTTGGACTCAAAGAAGATAAAGAACATGATGGATATACCTTGCTTTTTTTTAATCTCGGGGATGTTGGATGTTTCCATCGTGATAACTGCTATTTGTTTTCCGGGTCGTACTCCCAAACCTGGGACTCATTGCCATTGGAACGGAAGATGGGATCGTTGGTGAAGATCTCCGGCATTTCCTGAGTGTTATCCAAGGACTTAACCGTCAGCAGCTTTGGAACTTCGCTGAGATTTTCTGGAAACTAAATCCTCAATCGAAATGGAATGAATGGATCCCGTGCGGAATGCTCGGTCTCGTCTGTAATCTCCTGATTTGACGATCCTGTATCACTTAAATCCTCGCCTGATCAGTAACTATCACATAGCAGAATGTTTAGAGCTTACCAGAATGTTTTTCACTCTCTATTTATGTGCGAGTATCTTTGAAGAGTTGTTCCCCTCTTTTGTATGTGCTAGGATCCTTGCTTCGTCTCCAAAAGTGTATTGAATCTTGTGAATCGTTTCCGCTTTAAAATCGCCAAACTTCAAATAAGTTTGACGATTAAGTGAGGAAATGTAGGGAAACACCATCGTAATTTCGTTTTTGACAAAATGACAGAAACACTTGAATGCATTATGCATTAATGTATCAAAGTTCAAGCAATGCATTTGTATTGTTCCGATAATTTTGTCAAAAAGCAAATTTCGACAGCGTTCAATTACACTTCCTCACTCATGGAGCGATTGATTGTCTAGCGATTAACTACTCCTATACGCAGGAAATTATTAACTCATCGCATTAAAATATCTTACATACGAGTATTACATATGCGTGAAAAATTAAGTTCGTATGTTTATTAAACACTTTTCGTGTATGTTGGGGAGTTTGGTGTATAATGTGGTACAGTAATGATTTATTCCATATTGTTGTAATTCTTAATCATTGAGATTACTTCATAGTTTGCTTTTGATTAAGTAGTAATTATATATATATATATATATATATATGTGTGTGTGTGTGTGTGTGTGTGTAAAATGAATGCCTTTTTTTTCAAAATTAAATCAATTTAATCAAAATTAATCAAAAATTACTATTTAATTAAAACCAATCGCTTAATTTCAAACCAGTCGAAGCCAAGTTCAACTATTTATTTTATTGTAGCGAGAAAGAGAGAGCATTTCCACACGGTGGGAGATACAACTCTTAGCTTGATAAACAGTACAAAGAAATCAGAAGAGCATAAGAGATCAGATGAGAGAGATTTTTCTCTTGCTTGGTGTTTAAAAGAAAGGGATTTTCATACCAGATCACGTAGTTATGATGAATGGAGAGACTTCGAGGGATTTTAGGTGCAGACAGAAAGTCTAGTAGGGATCATCCCTACAAGTCTAAAGCCGTGAGAACTGCATTATCGGCGAATTTTTATGACCACGTGATTACATAAATCAAGTTAAAAAGGAATGGTATCAGGAAATAAGAAAGAACGCTTTACTTTTAAGTGAGATAATGGGGGGAAAAATTAGGAAATTAAATAATTATTATGAGAAACTAATATGAATTAAAGTCATTACTACACACACACACACACACACACACACACATATATATATATATATATATATATGTATATATATATATATATATATATATATATATAGAGAGAGAGAGAGAGAGAGAGAGAGAGAGTATTATCTTTATGATTTCCAAATAATTTTAATTTCACAAAAAAAACCTCATTATTTAATGATGATGTATGTTGGAACTAAGATTATAATCTCTTTAAAACTAAAAGCAGGTATTCGTTGATGTCATAGTTATATTTTCACCGTAACAATAAAGAATGGTGATTTTCATATTATCTCTTCAATGTATACTCTGTGTGTGGATTCTATGTTTAATAAATATTCGAATAAGATCATTTCCGCCTGCATTGGAATATGGCTCAGCATAAATACATATAACTATATCCAGTTGAGTAAAAGTGAAAAAAATTTTTTGGAGTAATAATTATTTACATTATACACATAAAGTTATATCTTTTCTCTCACACTTACTCGAATATTTCCGAATTCGTAGAGAACTCCTTTCTCAGTCGTGTTTTTACATTACAAGCAGGAAAAAAGCTAAAAAAGGAAAGAGTTCTACAAATTCCTCTTGTCCACAGCCGCTACTCGGCGCGATTATCGCTCATTTGATATACTTCTGGCTCATTTCCTACAATAGACGTGATATTCTGGTCCTAAGCCTTATCCTGTTATATCTCGTGGAGGTAACTAAATGTTTCGTGTAAAAACTCTGAATAAAATGTAATTCCTGTCAAGACCTTAAAAAACATTTATGTGTATACCACGAGTATGAATACATTATTACAACTTTCATTAAGTTTTATTTAAAAGCTTTTTCATTAATTAGACTAGTTTCATATATTTATTGCGGCAAAACATAAAATCCGAGCATAATATTCCTAAGAAATGAAATCATACGCCCTATGCAAAATGTACATTAAAAATGCTTTTTTAGAACAAATAATACTGCGGCTATGATTTCATGAAAAAACTTTCGACATAGTTGTTCATTTATTCATTTGAAGTATTTGTAACAATTGAAAAATTTTATTACAGCACACACAAAATTAGGCATACAAAAAAGCATATACCATACATAAACATAGAAAATATTTTAAAATTAAAACTAAAAATATTAACATAATATATTGAAATAAAAAAGGAAATATAATTACAAATTAAAACTTCATGCGCAAATAAAAATTATAAAATTAAGACCCGAAATGCCCACACACAATAACTAAACAAAGTAATTCATTCAGGTTAAAATCCAATCTCTATTCAAGTTTCAATTTCATATGAGTTTAAAATAGGAAGTGAATTTAACTGTGTGTGTGTATGTGAATGAATTTTAAAATAGGAATGATTTACAGTTCTACAGACAAATCCTACAGAAATTTACTCGACATGAATTATTAGTCATAAATCAAGCATTCAAAAATCAAAAAGAAATCAGGATGAAACGAGAAAAAGGAATAGAAAAATAAAATTCATCACACGCTTGACAAGAATTAAATCATCAAAACTGTGAACTTTCCAAGTGAAGCTAATGGTGTCATGAAATTATACACACAGAACCTGCCTCCTTCCTGATTGAATGCTTCCTGTATGACCGTTTATATGTGATATCAGAAGAGTTTTGTGATTCGCTTCCTGTCTGTGTGAGATGATATTTCCGTCGACCTTATAAATTTAACCTCACAAGTTAAAATATATCGAAGAATGCATCTAAAAATGTAACAGTTATTCAGTACGAAAATGTCGCTTTCTTTTTCCAGAACTGACAGGTGAAATGTTAGACATCTGCTCTTGAAAAAATAATATAAATTGTTGTTTTCATTGTAATAAATAATTTATACGTTTAATCTCTCTCTATCTCTTCCTTTTTCAATTAAATAAAAGATGTTCGGTGTTTTTACTGCTTTTTCCTGTTGATCTTAATAGCTCCAGTAGTGAACGAATTCTCTGCGGTTGAGTTTCTCATTTGGCAGAGTAATTAAAAAAAAAAATTAAAAACGAATTTTTTTGAACATGACTTTTCGTTCAAACTTCACACGTTACGTAATATAATTTTTTATACCTGAAATTTTAAGAACGAAAAAGAAAGTTGAATCAAATTGAATTTATTCCACAGTTAGTTTTAATAATTTATTTTATTATTTGACACTTATTAAATTTACCATCTAAAATAAATACGAATAAAATTTTTAGCTCAATTAAGCATTATATTAATCAATTAAACTACATGTAATTAAAATTAAAGCAAACGATGAATTATTCAACGACGGATTTGGCGACTTGGCGTAAAATGTAATTCTTTATATAATTAGGTTTCAATCAATTAAGTTTTATTAATTATAATTAAATTATCGTATTGTCATCCAGAAATCGCGTACAGAAAAATTTCAGCTCACTTGAGCGCTTTAAAATGTGAGAAAAGGGCTTTTAAAGTTTTGAACCAAAGTTACAATGTGAGTTTAAAAAAACTCATTAAAAACTTAGATTCGATGCGAGTTCATATGCTCATTTGCTATTTTCCTGGCTCCATTGAAAAACTCTAATTTCTTTTCGCAGTAACTCTGATAATTTTAAACTTTAATAGACTTTTTCAAACAATAGTTAATTAAGATTTTTCCTTATTTAAGTATAAGGAGTGATATATTCTGTTGCGTCTGTTTTTCGTTATTAAACTGGACAGACATCTTAAAGTCCAAATAAATTATCAAAATGTTAACAAAATCCATGGAAAAGACATCAGAAAAAGACAACATAGTTTATTAAACAATAGACACAGATTATGTGGGGTTGCTCCTCATGAAGGCTCTTTTAACTTATTCTAATTCTGGATTAAAATTAAACAATAAACTTAGGTTAGTAACTGACTCGCACCGATTGAAACACTTCTTGATTATAACAGATTTGATCCCTATTTCTCTAACTATGAAATAGGAGTCAGTCTGTTAGTCTTTGAACTAATTTTAATACAAATGATTGATTAAGGTGATTCAATTCAAATTTACTAATATCTAGATCAGCTATTTGCTATCATCTGTCTCCCTTCTCTTTCCTTTCAATTCTAGTTCGCTAATATATCATTATCCCTTATTTCAATTTTTGATACTTCTTACTTTCATCTGATTTTCTAAATTACGTTTCATTTTGTTCGCAAGGAGGCTGCATACCTACGGAGACCGTTTTGGAAATAGGTATAGTATGCAATTCAAATTACTTGAAGGTCCCCGAGGTTCATGAAGAGAAAATCAACGTCGCAATTCAGTTCAATAGAATTAGGAACACCATGATCAGTAGTCTGTCAACGTCGCAAATGAAATAATAATATCTTCAGTTTCTCTATAATTCAAAGTTTAAAAATATAGTTTTGGTACCTGCATGAGCCAAATTTTCAGATAATTTTCAAAACGAAAGATTTTTTTTTTTAAATTCTTCGAGGAAAATGGTGTACATTTTCATGTCAAGCAAAATAATTCTGCCGTAATTTTTACTATACTTTAACTGAAATCTCTTACAAAAGAGAAATGTTAAACGTTAAATATAGATATCAAAATCTTTTTTAATTGTAGAATTATTCTTATCTAATTTTCGCACACATTTAAATAAACATCTATTTCTTTGGAAATCAGAAAGACTACCAACGCCACTTATTATCTTAAAAAAAAATTTCGGCTACCAAATAGCGGGAGCACTATTGATAAATTAGAAGCCTTCAACCATTATATTTAAAAGTGTTTATAATTTGGTTGATGATGAATTTATGGAAATAAAATTAACGTCGACAGATTGCTCGTTTCTCTGATTAGAAAGTTTGGAACCTCTGATTTTCTAGGAAAAAATGAGACGAGTGTGATAAGTAGCTCAAATAGTGAGCCAATTGAGAGGATATACTCAGATTTACCAAATAAAGTAATAAAAATAAATTTCAAAATGCGATATTGGGAAAGAATACCTAATTTTAGTTTTGAAACCAATTGGAATAATATTTTTCACCAGAAAAAAACACAATATTTGTAAAATTATTTGTATGCACATAGTTCGACATATTTTTATAGCGCATTGGTTAATGTGCAAACAATATAAAGTAAATGTTTCGCACGTATTCAAATCAATGTAAAACTATTTTTGGTTATTTTAAGGATTAGTTCAATTAAGAAGAAAATGTAATGTTAAGGCTTCCGTCTACTGTCCATTTTGGTTTCGTGGACGTAATGTTAATCCTATGGAATTTCGATTTCCGTTCTTAAATCCTTACCATTTGATCTATTTGAATGCAATAAAGTGCATCTGAAAGAGCAAAAAATAATAAATGTTTCCGTGGATTTAATTTTTTCTTCCAGTTCTTAAAAACATTTTTACTCCTATTTTAATGATTCGTTTGCGAGTTTTTCCGGTCTTTAAAAATACATTTAAATATTTTTAAAGTCAGAGAGAAAAAAGTAATTCCACAGAAGTATCCATTAGTTTTTGTTTTTTTTCAGATGCACTCTATTGCATTCAAATAGATCAAATAGTCAATATTTGGGAATTAAAATCGGAATTCCACAGAATTAACATTACGCGCCACGAAATTAAAATGGTCGGTAGACGGGAGCCTTAAAGCCTTGTTTGATTAATGGGATAAGCTAAAAATGGTTTCTTTCAAACTTACTCGAATTATTACACATCAACTTTTTTATTATTGTTGATAACATTCGTTTAAATTCTACCGACTGTTAATTTCGAAACAATGATAAAATTGAAACGTGTGCATACGTATATATTCTGAGTTATTAAATATCTTCACTCTTCTCAAATCAGTTAAATATTCATATTATTATTAGTTTTTTTTTCTCCTGGCATTAGAAAATACAGTTCTCTCTCTCTATTAAAAATGAATTAGAATTAGTGATATTTTCTAAGAAACTGGAATTTATTCTGTGATCAAGTCCTCCTTTAAAAAGTGACTCTAATCCCAGGTGTTTCGAATTTGCCTAAAACGAAAATAAACAAAACAGAACTGTTGATATGATAAGAAATGGCCTGCAATAGAGAAGAATAAAATTAAATTATAGCGACATCAGCTTAAACTTTTAGCTACAATAAGAATTTTTAAAATCGAGTAACAAATAAAGTTACTTTCAATCCTGCTTCGTAGAAAGGAGTGTATTGAATATTAAAGTATCCGAAGCGGAATTTTGTTCCTTTTTTTTTCCCCATAAAAATTGAATTTTTTTCTCATATCTTACGTTGTATGAAAAGAAAATTCCAAATAATTTCATGATGAAAGAGTCCATAATTCAAATTGCTAAATTTTCAGATTAGGAGATATGTGATGTGATGCAGCAAATATCTATGAAGAAGAACAACTCAACTCCACTAAGAGTTGAGGATCAACTAAACTCCACGTTAGTTATTGAGGAAGAATTTAGAATAGCAGAGGGCCGCCGTATTGGCTGGCGTAGAGCAGTGTATGATAATTTAGTTAGATGTTTGTTATATTGTATGTATTTGTATATTGTGCTGCATTAATACATAATTAAAGTTGGGCAGCTAACAGAAAATAAAAAAGGACTGGTAATTTGTTGCATGGCTACTCTCAACCTTTCAATCACTCGTCCGAAGGATTGAATTTGTTTTACTGATGTGATAATATCTTCTAATGGTGCAAGACCCAGGTGTGGCCTACCGCATCAAGGTAAATCTGTTATCTAGACGTTTGAAAAACTGAAAGGTAATTGAGTGAGTGATAGTATTTCAATAGCGCAAGTACCAGATGGGACCTGCTGCGCCAAACAAGGTAAAACTGTGATTAGACGTTTTAAAAAAAGATGTAAATTGGTTGACAAGAAGGGTCAAAAATAGAGAAAGGTCAATAAGAAATCCCGGGGGCGTCGCCTGTGTTTACCAAAGACAGTAAACCCCATAGGAAAGAAAAAGATATCTAGTGTGTCTCAGAATCATGTTTCTCGTACCTGTCTAAAGAAAGCAAACTTCTGAGGTCCCCTGATATAATCCCCATGGGCAGGGTGCCTGGCTCTACTCCAGTGTTTCTCAATGGGGGATCTACGCCCCACAAGGAGGCAATTTGATTCTTAATGAGGGCAATTCGAAAAACTATAGAGGGGACATAAGAATAAGGGGGGGACCTGTATATGTATAGAAAGGATATAAGAATTTTTAAAAGGCTTATGGGGGCATAGTAAAAAAAAGGTTGAGAAACACTGCTCTACCCCCAGACATTGGGTACCCATTTTCGTAGCCTCTTGCGCATGCATGAGCTACAGTGAAATTATTATTTCACACCCGGTCACTACATAGATGTGAATTAGAATATAACAACAGAAACCTCCAGACACTTAAATATCTTTTTTAGGATGGAATAAGTTTAATTAATAATTTTGTCCAAGAAACTTACCAGAGTTTTCTTTTTACAAAAGGTTTGCCATTGCACAAAAAAAATTAAATAAATAAATAATAAAATAAAATAAATTCTACAAACTATAACGGTAATAAAATACTTGAGCTATTTTCAATAATCCCTATATTTCCCAGAGGTCATTGCAGTATTATAATTTTAATTGAAGATCAATTTATTTTGATAAAAAGGTATTGGAAATTGAAGGGCTAACATTCCCATAAGCTATATGAAATGTAATATTTCAGACAAATAATATTTATTCTGATTCGTTACTTAACTTTTTCTTCTTTCTTCGATGTATTTGTGATTCAAAATTATTTTCAATAGATTTAAACTCATTTTTTTTTTCTTTCTGTAAGCAAACTTTATCGAGAATAGTTAGTGAGAATATTAGAGCTATATATAAGGCAATGGAGACCAATTAATCGGTATAGATGCCGCTACGGGAACAACCTCTCCTTTTTCAATCATTTCTGGCAACATTTTATAAGTGAAAGATGGTACTCGGCCTCAATAACATAAAGTTTGAGAAAAATATTAAAAGAAAAAATTCTAAAAAAGATATCTGATTGTAAAACATACAGTAACGACGATTGAAAGCGGAGAAACTACAACCCCACTATATTTCATTAGCCACCTAAGGGGCTATTGTTTTCGGTAGGCTGTAAATTTGCATACCAGATCACTTTTCAATTTTTTAATACATAAATTAGATTTTTTATAACCATATACTATTTTCTGATTTTACGGTCCTATCTATAAATTAAATGTTAAATTCTTCTATATTCTTTTAAACTATACTTAATGGTTCTGGCTCTAATGTTAGTTATAAACACTTAGTAATTTTAAATATTTATTAGAATATTATGTAAATATCTTAATTTCACGGTTCTATCCATAGGCTTAATATTAAATTTTACTATATTCTTTTATATTCAATTTAATAATTTACCGTTTCCTTTCATTTTAAGTACATTTAGCTTAAAATATGTTCAGTATATAAATTTATCGTTTGCCTTAATTCTAATTACATATAGCTTATATTATATGTAATTATGTCTAATTTCAATGACATGAGCTTATATTATACTCATTTTTATACAATTTAATTACATTTAGCTTGAAACATATTCAATTTAACAATTTATCGTTTCCTGCAATTTCAGTTCCCTTTAGTTTAAAATATATTATTTAATAATTTCTCTTTCGTTTCAATTTTAATTACATTTATTTTAAATAGATTTGCCTTAATAATTTATCGTCTGCTTTAATTTTAATTACATGTAGTTTTTATATTATTGCCTATTTCAATATTCCTTCACTACTTTAATTGTAATGGGGGGATGTCAAAGGCTCTAAGAAAGAAGAGATCCCCAGTTTCAACCCTTAAAGGTCCAAATAGTATCGTAAATTCAGATCTAGAAAAAGCTAATCTAATAGCCTCTTCATTTAAAAATCAATTTCAATTAAATAACATTAATAATCCTAAATTTGACAAAGAAACACTTGATGTCGTTCACAACTTTATGAATAATCAAAATAATTTTCAAACGCTACACCCCTCCCCCCTACACTACCTTCTGAAATTCTAAAATACACCAAGAAACTTAAAATCAAAAAAGCTCCAGGTAGGGAAGGAGTCACTAATAAAATGGTTAAAGAATTACCTATCAAGACAATTTTTCAAATAACCTCAATTATTAATGACATCCTCAAAATCGGGCATTTCCCTCAGTCGTGGAAAAATGCATCTGTTATACCCATTATTAAACCAGGAAAAGACCCCACCCTTCCTGATAGTTACAGACCAATTTCCCTATTACCTATCATTAGCAAAATTGCAGAAAAAATTGTACTTAATAGATTAAAAGATTTCCTCAATTTAAACGATATTTTAATCCATGAACAACATGGATTCCGAGAAAAACTGTACACATCACACCAGCTTCTCAGTGTCATTGAACACGTTAAGGCCGGTTTGAATAATGGGAAATCAATAGGTGCAATTTTCCTCGACATTCAAAAAGCATTTGATAGAGTTTGGCACGAGGGACTGCTCTTTAAACTAATTAAAATTAAATTAAATCCAAATCTCATAAAACTATTAAATTCATACCTTAAAAATAGAACCTTTGCAGTAAGAATTAAAAACTCCCACTCCATTACAACTACTACTTCAGCTGGAATAGCTCAAGGGGCGCTTTTAGCCCCAACTTTATTTTCTTTATATGTGAACGACATCCCAAAAGCATTAAACACAACTCTCTGCATGTACGCAGACGACACAGCGATACTAGCACAAAACAAAGAACCACTTTTAGTGGCTCGAGCACTACAAAGACATATAACGCAACTAGAGGACTGGTTCTCCAAATGGAAAATTGCCCTGAATCCATCTAAAACGGAGGCAGTCTTCTTTTCACACAGAACAAAAAATTCACGCCCGGACGTTTTTATCTACAATCACAAGATCACCTGGTCTCAACACACAAAATACTTAGGAGTTATCCTAGATAAAAGACTCACTTTTAATTAACATATCACACAAACAATTAAAAAATTCCGAGCATGCGCGTGTTCGGTCTACCCTCTAATCGCTCGGAATTCAAAATTAAGCATTAAAAACAAGTTGCTTATCTATGCTCTGATTCTCAGACCTATTCTCACCTACAGTTGTGCCGTTTGGGGTTTTGCTGCAAACACACACCTTAATAAACTTGAAAAAGCACAAAATAACATTATTAGACAAATTGTAAATGCTAGATGGTTCATGAGAAATACAGACATTTATAACTCAATTAACTTTCCAACAGTAAAAAAGTTCATACAAAAAACATCCTTTAACTTATTTAATAATCTCATGAACATAAATAACAAAACACTTACAAACATCTCAAACTATGATCCTGACCCAGCTATTAGAAGACCCAAAAATGTTTTACTCGATTCTTATTAAATTCACTCTAATTTCCCAAAATCTTTTAAAATAAAAATATTCCCATTCTGAATCACCCACCTCACACCGCCACACCAAGCCGACCAATCACAACTCTCATACAAACCAGGATATCTTCTCACTCTGAAAACACACACTAACATATAAGCAGCAACCCCATTGGTAAACTGCTTTCACCCCCTCACCTTCACCTACCCTTTCTCCGAAAAAAAAAAAAAGGTTAAATCCAATGCTTTAAAAACTCTCTTTCACTTAATTTTTTCATCTTTTTAAATTTTAAATCACTCTGATAAATTAATTTTACACTATAAAGCAATCCGAAATATCTTTTATGCAATTCTGGGCTGTAAGAAGCCAAAGTCAAGCATCCCAAACTGCTCTGATATGGAGATTTAGAGTCGTTGGCTCAGGAGCTCCAGTAAAGCCTGTCAACCTATTAATTGTAACGTTTAATAGAGTAATTAATAAAAAGTAGAACCTTGGGTTACTAAATCTGCTCTTTGTAAAACTTTACATAGAATATTTTCTTTCCTATATTTTTTTTTATTTAAAATTAATTTATTCGATTTTTATCTTCTAAATCTAGGAAATATGAACAAAACTTATGAATTAACTGTTGTCTCCTCACTTAATTATATTCAGTGGCTTTTGCGCGGTTTCCTGCCATCGAGTCCCCCTCCCCTTCTAATTAATTTGCCGCTATCTATATAAAAAAAAATAACAATAACATCACGAATACATTGCACACGCTTAAAATTATATTACTTATAGTTTAATACGTTAAAATGAGTCTATGTGGGTAAACATTCCATATGGGTAAAACCCCAAAGCATTTGAAAAGCTTAAAAATGAACGAAATATACATTTACCTTAAGGCTCCCGTCTACCCACCATTTTGATTTCGCGGATGTAATGTTAATCCTATGGAATTTTGACTTGAATTCTCACATCTTTACTATTTGATCTATTTGAATGGAATAAAGTGCATCTGAAAGAGCAAAAAATAATGAATGCTTCTGTGGAATTACTTTTTTCCTCCGATTTTTAAAAATATTTGAAAATATTCTTTAAAGACCGGAAAACTCAAAAACGAATAATTAAAATAAGAATAAAAATATTTTTAAAAATCTTAGGAAGAAAGTAATTCCACAGAAGCATTCATTATTTTTTGCTCTATCAGATGCACTTTATTCCATTCAAATAGATCAAATAATAAAGATGTGAGAATTAAAGTCAAAATTCCATAGGATTAACATTACGTCTACGAAATCAAAATGGCGGCTAGACGGGAGCCTTAACGCTCCCGTCTACCCGCCATTTTGATTTCGTTAGCTTAATGTTAATCCTATGGAGTTCTCAATTTAATTCTCACATCTTTATTATTTGATCTATTTGAATGCAATAAAGTGCATTTGAAAGAGCAAAAAATAATGAATGCTTCTGTGGAATTACTTTTTCCCTCCGATTTTCGAAAATATTTTAAAATACTTTTAAAGACCGGAAAACTCCAAAACGAATCATTAAAATAGGTGTAAAAATATTTTTAAAAAACGGAGTAAAAAAGTAATTCCACAGAAGCATTCATTATTTTTTGCTCTTTCAGATGCACTTTATTGCATTCAAATAGATCAAATAATAAAGATGTGAGAATTAAAGTGAAAATTCCATAGGATTAACATTACGTACACGAAATCAAAATGGTGGGTAGACGGGAGCCTTAAGGCTCCCGTGTTTACTAGGGTATTTTTTTTTTTATTTCGTTGACGTAATGTTAATCCTATAGAATTTCGACTTTAATTCTCACATCTTTACTATTTGATTTATTTGAATGCAATAAAGTGCGTCTGAAAGAGCAAAAAATAATGAATGCTTCTGCGGAATTACTTTTCCCCTCCGATTTTTAAAAATATTTGAAAACATTTTTAAGGACCGGAAAAACTCGCAAACGAATAATCAAAATAAGGGTAAAAATATTTTTAAAAATCGAAGGAAAAAAGTAAATCCACAGAAGTATTCATTATTTTTTGCTCTTTCAGATGCATTTTATTACATTCAAATTGATCAAATAGTAAAGAAGTGAGAATTAAAGCCGAAATTCCATAGAATTAACATTATGTCCACGAAATCCAAAAAAAAAAAAAGAGTAGATGAGAGCCTTAACATTCCTGTAATTATTCGTATGAAACCAATAAACCTGACTTTACAATAATTAACAAATTTATTTATGCGCGAAACTTTATCACAAAGTGTGAAATAAACAGTAGCACCGCTCTTCTAAATGGCAAAAAATGAGAAGAAATTATCTGTCTTTTGTTCACCATGATTTCTATGAGTAATTATGGACAATAAGAAAATAATTCAAAAGTTAAAATGGTCGCATTAATTACTTTTGTTGCGTGGCAGCAGCGAATCTCGTCTATTTTGAATTTAGAAAAGTGAATTTTTTTTTTATTTTGAAATAAAATATTTGATAAGCTTTTATTTGATTTCAGATAAACGTAAGTATATATATGTGTTTAAGTGAAATTTTACAATTCTACTTTGAACCACTTCCATTTGTACGATTTTCTTGAAATTCTGCATAAATACCTATGTAGTTAGTCTCAATGACAATACAATTATATTTAATCTAATGACCATTGTCTGACACTGTAAACAGGATTAGCCAGTTCAACCGCTTCCTATCACCCTTTATATGTGAGCCAACTAGAGCTTCTTCCCATTCACACTACGCCACTGGTTATATTTTTCTTCCATTTATTGAATTGTTAAAAAAAAAGGTTACTTCGTTAAAATAAGCACTGCAACAAATATTGGGTACTCGCGCAGCAAGAATAGTATATGCTGCGAGGAAGGACAGTTATGGTGGATATGAATGTGTAAAAACAAACACTTCACGTTGTTTAAAAACAGGAGGACAAAACGTATGACTCTGAGAAAGATATTTGCATTGTATATCTTTCTATTTATAGTATAATTATTTGTATTACATTGAACACCCTATTAAATGGTTTTTAGGATAGCAAACTATCTGAATTTTTTTTAAAAAAAATTATCGCATATTTTATAGTGTAATATAGTTTAAAACAATATTTCAAGTAAATTCTCAAGTTGAATTTTGGCAAATTGCTTAGGTCTTAAACTTGAATGCCTCGGTTTGAATCCATCTTCAAATCAGAGAGGGAAAATAATGAATGGGTATCGTACCGAAGTTTTTAACTAAAACGGATAAAGAAATAATTATAGAATTAAAACAGGATTTCAATGAATTACATCATCGTGGCACCTAGTTATCAAGGCCCCATATCAACAATCAACAAGTGGAATCTTGTTCAAGCTGATTCTTGAATGATTTTATAATTATTATTATCTATTTTAGAGACTAATTAATTAATATCCTAATTTAGTTCCCCTAGAGCCATTATCATTTATATCAATTATGTCCAACTGCGATGAGAATTGTGGAAATTATTAAAGATGTGCCATTTATTATGTGGATAGTAGATGAGTAAAAATTATCTATCAATGCAAAGTGTTTTTACATTCGGATAAGCAAAGACTTGAACTATTTCAATAAATGATTCAAATGGCAGTTTTTGAAAATCAAGAATTTTTTTAAGAAAAAAAACCATGTAAGGCTTAAATTATAGCAAATGTGCCTAAAATAAACAAACATTGCATACTGTTTTTCGCATATATATTGGCAACGTCTGATATCGAAAATAAAGTTAGAATTGAAAGATCGAATTTGAAAAGTGTATGGTTTGACGCAAATTGAAGAAAGTAATTTTTCAAATAGAGAAACGTTGCAGAAAAGATTTTGTCAATATTTTTATTTAATTTTGAAGAGAGTGTGAAATTTTTTATCGTTCAATTAGGTTTCATGGTGTTTTTGATTTAAAGAATACAGAAAGCCTCGCGTGTGTTTTATTTTCAGTTTCGCTGTTAGTTTTAGATTATGCAGTGGATTTTGAGCGGTTTTTGTAGCATATTTATTTTGCTGTGTCTATTGTAAGAAATACTACTATGACATCCAGTGAAACGCCTGTGTCACCTGGTTTATCTTCCAGAAAATATGGTGCGTAATATTTTTATCGTACTCTGTCGGAAAAAAAAATATGTATGCAGATTTTATTTTTTAAAATACAACAAGTGTCTCTTGTTTAGTTTAAATACATTTTTTCTAAGTAATATTTGTGCTATTTTCATGAATTCAGTTAAAATTTATCTATATTTTCTTTTGCTTTTTTTTTTTCTCTTGAGTTTCATGTAAATTTTCTTTCCCTTCTTTCTTTGAGGAAAATTCTTTTTCTAATACACTGCATCAAAATTTAAATAAACTTTTATAAAAATCAAGATCCTTACTTTTTGAAATCTTAAAAATTTGACTCTTTGTCCACCCCTTGACAACAGAAAATAAGGTGAATAAAATTGCCCCAAAACGCGTGATAGATGCTCAAAAATGGTAATTCTTACATAGAAACTATAACACAGTCTATTAGAATCTACTCTAATACATCCTTACTTTTCAATTGATTTGGCGCTGTTTTGTTTTCTTTTGCCTAGGCGTGGGCTAAAATAGGATTTTGCCTTAAAATCCGTCTTATGATATCACTGTTGAGAAAAAATTTTTAAAATTGTATCGATAAGTTTTTATGTTTATGCATCTGATATTCGAATTTTACATTCTAGTTATTTTTTAAATTTAACTTTTGATTTTCTCATTAAATTTTACACTATATGACAATTTCCAAAAAAAAGTTAAATTTCTTTAAACAAAAATATCTTTATTTCTGGGTGAAAGGTAAAGGTTTTTCATTTTCAGATGTTGATCAATATTCAGTATTCAACTCTTCAACTTGATTGTCAAGGATCAAAAGAAAAAAAAAAATTCCATTTATTTTAAAATAAGAGATATTTGTTATACAGTCTCTTAGATCCAAACGTTAAGTAGCATTTACATCATGGGTAACAAGCAGTCAGAACAAAAAAATCAATCAGAACGTAATGATAGTCAGAAAGAACATAATGAAAGTCAGTCAAAACATCAGAGTGAAAATGGATATGGTAAGGCATTGCTTTCATCTGTTTAAGTTATCACTTCTTAAGATCTCAATGATAAGTTGCTCATTTATAGTATTTTCTTTGAATGTGGATTATCAAACATCAGTTTAGAGCTAATCATAATTTTAGAGTACCTTAAGAAGATGTATATAAACTAGAAATTTTGAATAATAACTGTTATTAAATTTCTAAAATACATAAATTTTAAACTTAAGTTTTGAAACATAAGTAATGTTGAATTTTCAAAAGACTTAGAGTGTATTAGTTGAATTGACTCATCATTTTAAGAGATTAAAATTGTCATAAATTGATGAAAATTAAAAAAAAAATTATTACAAAATATTTTGGGTTCTAATGAATATCAGTTTTGTTTGATATTTTACGAAAGTTTTGATGTATTTTTGTTCTGTTTTTTAAACAAATTGTCAATGTAATGGCATGAAAAAAATAAAATTTTCAATGAAATTATGAATATTAATTGTATGCTTGTCACTAATAAATCTACATTTATATGTATTAATTTTTGGCAAACATTTATTGAAAGGAAAATTTAAGATTTTGGATGTTTCATCATTGACAATTTTTAAGAAAAACGGTTCTCATCTTAACAAAATCTAACATTAA
Source organism: Nephila pilipes (assembly GCA_019974015.1). Taxonomy (NCBI): domain Eukaryota; kingdom Metazoa; phylum Arthropoda; class Arachnida; order Araneae; family Nephilidae; genus Nephila; species Nephila pilipes. The sequence goes on from BMAW01095319.1 coordinate 254,163, forward strand.
TTATTTATTTTAAAGTTACTGGTTCAGTATATTAGTTTGCTAGAGAGCTGATGCTAATTAATGAGAATTCTTTTACTTTGATCTTGCAGAAAATGTTCCTTATGGAAGTATTCAGCTGCTCATGTCTTATAGTTATACTATTATTATTTCATTTGAAACAAAAGCAATGAAAAAAGTATTTTACTTTATTTATGTATTGGTTTTTTTTTTTTTTACTGTTTTTTCACCTGCCTATTTCATAACAATGGCGGCTACTCAGAACTAAAATATGTCTTGTAATTTTGATTACACAACATGACCTAATTTGTCTCTTGCACCATGAAATCCAAGTCACTCACTCACTTGTAATTTTGAGCCGCATTTAGATGATTCGGTCTACTCGTGAGCTGGTACTTCACTTTCTACATCCTCACCAACATAACGATTTTAAACCTCAACAGATTTAACATGTAACAGACAGTCTACTTAATGAGTCAAGTGAAAACAAAAGTCTCGAACCTGTTGCTCAACTAAAGCTTCAATGCATTCATTGATGTGTTTTTAACTGTGTACAAATTAATTTTATTTCTTAAAAATTGCCAAAATAAATCTATGATGATACAATATTGATATCAGTTGGTATAATGCATAAGTTGAGACATTTGATTCAGATACACTGTATATTTCTAACATGTTTTATCTACTGTCCCTGATTATGTTCAAATTTTACCTGGGCATTTCAAAAATAACCTGTGATGTTCTTGTTGGGAGGTAGCTTGCTTAGCTTTTTTTTTTAGTTCTAGGCTATTGATTAACCATTAATTGACGGATCATCATGTATACTCATTTCTTGTGAGCTTTTATATTTTGGTGCTCCGTTTTTAACTGGGAACTGCAAACTTTTCTCCTTTTAGGTTTAAATTTATATATTTGAATATGCTATGTTATTTGGTAACTGATTCTTCACTCTAGTCTAATTTGCTGTGTATTAAAATTTTTTTAAAAAGGTTATCAAAAAGTATGCCATTCTTTAAAAAGTATTTCAATTTTTTGGACATGTATTTTGTCCTGGATTTGATATATGCTTTCATAAAAATTTTTTTATGCTTGTTTGCTAGTTGTTTAAGATTCTGTTCATAACAACCTTATTATAATTATCTTTTTAATTTCACTATTACCTTTCTTTTTTTTGATTCTGTTTGTTGTTTTTGCATTCTATTGCATATGAATGATAATCAGTATTTTAATACTTTTTATCATTTTAAACATTGTTACTTTTGATTAATAAATTTTTATGTTGTATATGTTTAGTATTTTTTTTATTTAATATATCCTTTTTTCGTATTGTTTGATTCATTCATTATTAGAATTGACATGTGTTTTCCTTCTCTGTTACATTTAATTTTTGTAAATAAGTATTATGGAATTTTATTAATTTGTTAAAAAAATTTTGTTAGTAGTATATTAGCATTCTTATCTTTTTACATTGTCACTTTTTGTTGATAACTTTGACTATATTAAAAAAAAAATGAAGTATTTTTGTATGTGTATGTGGCATAGCATAAAAATTAAAAAACAGAAAAATAAAATTTTGGTACAAAGAATTTTGGTACTCATAGTGTGCACCACAAAGCAATTTTTTTTGAAATCTGCATTTAGATTTTTAAAAACTTAATTTTAAAGTGAATTTTGTCTTTACTCTGTATTACATCACTTGACATCATGATCAGGCTTTAGTTAACTATGTATAGATTTGGCATATTCACCATGTTCTATTTCGGTATTATTTCACATTTTTCAGGTTGTTCACTTACTCTTTTTTTCCCCCTGTAATTTAAAACTTTTTAAAAAGCATATGGTTCTTCCAGAGTCAGCACAGCTAAAAAATTTTGTATATATATTTTTGCTCAATATGGAATAATATTTAATACTGTGCATGATGAAGCTCTTCAAACAACTTAATATTTCTTTGTAGTTTGTTATGATTGCATATTATTTGCAAAGCTAAAGTTTTTGTTCTGTTAGTCAATATTCTATCATTCAGTTGTCATTTTTAGAATATTTTTATTTGATTGTAAAAGAAATAATTTTGTTTCTTAGTCTTTACTATTATTGTTCTATATTCTATTTGTGTTATTTTTCCTCATATTTATATTCATATTTTAATTTATTCATTCTATTTACCAGTTTTACATCATTTTCACTTTCCATTTAATTCTAAAGTGTTTATTTCTTTTGGGGGGCCATATTCTGATTCTTGACCATATGACTGGTTCTGTTACGATCAAGAGGAAATTTGATCAGTAGTCTTAATTTTAATTCAAGGCTGTCAATTAACCTTTGACTGAGGACACTTCATATACAATTATTTCTTACAAGTGCTGATATTTTTTTATAGATATACTCCTTTGGCTGGGATCTGCCGGGTTAATTCCCATTTGTTTTAAATTTATATGTTTGACTTTTTTATGTTATCTGCTAATTTATTATTTCTTTTGAGGCAAATATGTAGTTAATTGTTCTATTTATGTTATTTTTCTGTTGATAATTTATTTACATATTATTTTATTCATTCATTTCTATATTAAGTTTGGTATTCTGTTCATTTTCTACTTTAGTTTAAAAAAGGTATATTTCTAAATATTTATGTATCCTTCCTACACATATTCTTATGTATCATTCCTATTCCTGTCTTTTTTTTTTTTGTTACACTTTCTTTCATTCATATGACAATAAATTTTTTGTAACTTTTTTTTCAGTTGTAAAATATTATATATTTTTACTTTTTTTTTTTTTATTTTAAAATATTTTATCTTGTTTTATTTGATTAATTGTAAGAATTACTGAATTTTTCATCTTTTACTCTGTGTTAGATTTAATTTTTATAATTAGTATTATTGACTTTTATTTTTTACAATGGTCAAAATATTACATTTTTTAATTAGTTTTAACTTTATTCAAAACCATCAGTAATTGTTATTTTTTAAACTACGGCCTTTGAGAAAAGAAGGTTTTTTTAAATCATGATTTCATTATTTCTATTTTGTGATTAAATAATACAAGCTCATTTACTCCTTCTTTGCATAAGTGAATTGAAAAATATTAAATCTAGATAGAAGGATAATTTTTCAAAAAAAAAAAAGTACTTACTTTTAAATATAATTTTAAATGGATGCAAATTAGAGAGTGCAGTGAAATATTATTTAGTAAATAAAACAGCAAAGTAATAAATATAAATTTAATCTCTGTGTTTGCAAAGCCTGGAGTTTACTTAATAAAGAAATTATAATAAAGCTTTCAAAATTAAAAAGAAATTAATTTTTCTAAATATATTGAAATTTATAAAATAACAACTTTTAATTTTTTTAAATATGAAGTTGTAACTAATTAAGAAATGTTACATTTAATTTCTTTTTGCAGGTGAATATAAAAATTTATCAATCCAGTTATCAAGCATATAAAGTATTTTGAATAAGTATAATAATTTTCTCCAATTAAATTATAATAAAATAAAAATTTAAAAAATTATTTGAAGACAGTGATTCAACTGATTAAAAAATTAGTCTGCAAAGTGTCAAAATAAATATATATTCTGTTCTAAATTAAAATAACTTGCAAATCTTAAAATTTAAATTACACAAATTTTATATTCAATAACTTTTCATTCAATTTAAAAAAAAAAAAAAAACACCTGTAGTTGGCTTGTTATTGATATATATTATGCATTTTTGTTAAAATATTATTATTCATTAATTCTTTGCAGAGCAATATATCGAAAAATGAATTTTTTTTTTGAAAGATGGAGATAAATGTGATTCTACAAGTTTACAAACTAATTTGCAGTTAGAAAGATTAAGGCTGTGTGGGGATGGGAAATAGGTGTGACACCATATAACCAGGAATCATGTTTTGGTGCTACTTTACAAATATTGTATTTTAAATAAAATATGTTGCGTATCATAAAAATGTGTAATTAAACATGTTTCTTGTGTGTATATATAATCTTGCATAGGATCTGCATTTTTATTTATTTACATTAATATTCAAATACTTATTTCTATCAACATTCATTTTAATAATATTCAAGCTTGTATGTTTCTAAATAATACGAATATATCTTAAAACGTGAAATATATATATTTTTTCAATAATCGAAATATATATGCACAATTTTTTCTTGATTTATTATCTTAGAAATAAAAATATTTCAAAAATCAATTGGAATAGAATTCCTCAAAGCAGGAAGTGGGACATTTCTAATGCATACAGAGTCCTGCATTATGTTTTATACATGAATATTGTTGTTCAATGATTTGCTTTTGCTCTACCATTTGCTGTAGTTTCAATCTGTGAGAAACTAAACATGCAGTTTTGCCTTGTCAACCCAAAAATGACTCCTAAAATCTGCTAGTTTGAAAGTATTTTTAATGAAAACTATTTTTAGATAATCATGATGTACATTAGCTAGAATAACACCAAAAAATGTATTTTGAATTTAAATACCATTGTTTATCGAAATAAATGAATAATTTCCTTGCTCTCAATTTTTTTGTTACAAAGAAGAATACCTATGAATTATAATGTTGTCATCTATTAGTTCAGAAGAATGTTCTAGAACTGTGAAAAATTTTATGGAGTTATTTAAAAGTGATTTTTATATTTTTTTACTTAAATAAAGGTGACTTATTGACTCTGTCCTTGAAAAGGTTAAAAATATTTTATGATTGTTAACGGAATTGTTAAGTTTTTAAATTCACTTGTGCAGAGAAATTAAATGTAACATTGAGTAATATTAAATTTTAATTTATTTTTAGCTTATATAACATTTCCTAATTTATTACAGTTTTAATTAAAAATTGTTATTTTATAAACCATAATTTTTTTTTGAAGAATTTATTTTTAATTGTGAAAGCTTCAAAAAAATCTATAATAAATTAATAGCAGACTTCACCTCATTAGGTTTATCTTTATATATTTTGCTTTATTTTTTATTTCTTAAATTATTCTTTCTTTGGAGACTAATTTATTTTTCACTTAAAATTGTATTTAACTGTTCATCCTCATTAAAAAAATGTATCCTTTCATCTAGATAGTTATATTTTTCAATTAACTTAAGTGAAGAATTGGTATACCAGCTAGTTTGAAATATAAATACTGTTTGCTCTCTTCTATGAAAGATGTATAAAAAAGAAATATCATTAGATCAAGATCTGTAAATAAAAAAAAAAAAAAAATAGCAACCTCTGTGTGGTTTGTTATTAGGGAGGGCAGCCCATTTTTTTAATTTTCAAACTGGAATCATTTTATCAACTTTCAAGATGAAAATTTTAGCTTTTCCCAGATCAGTGCTAATCATTAATACCCCAAATCCTGATACAAAACTTTGTTATATGTTTGTCTTATGGTGTAGAGAAATAATATGTTAGATATCTATTGTAGGAAGCACTTGTATATCCCATTACCTTCCAAATTCAATTGTTTCAAAACTTTTTCATAAGTGCAAAGTTCTCTTTAAAAAAATAAGATTTTGATTAGAATAATAAAATTTTATTTTAAACTTAATTGTTTCTTTTGAAACATTTTTTTTCTTCCTAAGTCAAATGGAATATTTGGAATTACCTGATTAAAATTTGAAAATCAAAATAGCACATTGTAAATATAAAAATGGGCTGCTTTTTTTTTTTTTTTTTTTTTTTTTTTTTTTCTAAGATCCCCCCCCCCCCCGCAGTAGGTTGTACATAGTCATTATTTGAAAAATTTAAAACTTTTTTGTTTTTGATAATTACCTCATCCTATCAACTTTGTCTTATTTTATTATGTTAGCATATCATATTTAATGGGACGAGAAAAGTATCCGCGAGAAAAGTATATCATTGTGTAGTTTAATATTAAATTAAGCCCTTTGTAATCTGGAATGTTGGAATCATGGCTATGCGTTATTATCAATTTTGCCACATTTTTTGTCATTAGTATAGTTTTAACAAGAATACTAAACATAAATATCTCTAGATAAAAAATTTAAGTGATTAAAACAAGTATTTAATGTGTTAATACACATTTTGAACCCAAGTAGATTATACGAATATCTGACTAATTTTTTCATCTTTCTACAACTATAAAAATTAAGTTCAAATATTGAACAGTAATCTAACTATACAGTCATGTATTGATAAAAAATTTAGCACAAAAATTTTTATATTGTAAGGAACATAGTTGTACTGTTGTCTAAATATTATATGTAACCCTCTGGATAGCAAACACTACACTGAATTGAAAACTATTAGTATTGGCAAACACTGGGGGGAAATGTGCACAGCACTTTTTGTCATGACTGTCAAAGTCAATAAACTTAGAAATGCTCAGAAAAAAGAAAATCTAAAATTGAATGGCTCAACCGACACCTGTTTGTAGAATATGCCAAACATTCTGAATGCTGAATTAATGAGAGATTATTGAATGAGAAGAATATTTTAAAAATTTTCATTATTTATTTCATTTTTAAGATTTTTGGGTGTATAAATTTGTAAATATTTTTATATTTTAATATATACATGTTTTTATCTAATACAAATCAAAATAAATTATAAGCTTTATCTTAAAAAGACAGATCTAGAAGATAAGATTGTATAGAAAGGGGGAAGGAATGTATTTGATCAAAGAACATGATTCTTGTTTAGTGATTAAAGAAATTTGAAAAAGCATGTTTATTAATGGCTTTTATTTGTTTAAAAACAAAGAACTACAAAGGGTTCTCCAAAAGTAAATTTCGTCTTTTGTTCACTATAAAAATGTACTGCTCAAAAAATAGTAAACTATGTCATCATTAACTATACACTTTGCACTACTTTTCGATATAGTTGCAATTGACATTGAGACATTTGTCATAGCAGTCAGTCAGTTTGAAGGAGCCACTCTAGTAAAAATCGATGACCTGAAATGCAAGGAATTGTTGCACAGCCTGCTCCACTTCAATATTTTTTTGAATGGACCTGAGCATAACTAATACACAGTGTGAAAAACATGTCTAACGCCATTATGCGCCTATCCACTAACGCTATGTCCTGTACTGCAGCAGTGTTGTTTTCATTCGTGGATGTGGAAGGATGCTCACTTCTATCTTCATGGTCCACACTCAGAGGGACACCCACTTAGATCTTCATCCTCCACACACTGCCTTTCTTCACAGAACATTCAACACCAGCATCAAACCATTTAATGAGGTATGACTTGTTCACAATACACAGTCTGTAGACATTCATGAATGATGAACACACTAGTCTCATAGGCCCATTCATATCGGATAACAGATTGCACTCCCATTGCCAACCACATACATTGTCAGGCATGTCTCAGGCATGCTGATCTGCTGCTACTCTCTTCTGCACATGCATCATTCTTCCTCCACTGACACTACTTCCGTTGTAGAACCAACAATGGGTGTGGATTCTTGAGGTGGTTTTTTCATCTGTTGTACCATGTGCTCTTTAAAAAAATTATGAAACTTTTGGAACATCCTTCATATTTTACTTATTTTGATGTGTGAATAAACTAAGGAGGTGAAACGTTTTCTCTTAGACTCAAAAAGCTGGTAAGATTGGTTGTTTTATTCAATTTATCTTGGCATGCATATTGTTAGAGGTATATATGGGCTGAATGAAAAATTTAAAATGATTCTTTGATACATGCAGATTTAATAATTTTTCTTTTTATTGGTATTAATTATTATTGATACATTTCAATTATGAATTTGTTTCTGGTGGGATTTAATTTATTATTCTTCTAGAGACTTATCATCAAGAAATAAAGCAAATTGTTAAATTAAATTTAACAAGTAAATAAAGTGTGCTGAGGATTGAAAATCTTCCACATGGTAAAGTGAGGTAACGTGTGGGGCGAGATATAACTAGCTAACATTACTCTTATAAGTATTAAATGTTGTGAAAAATACTGAGATTCATCAGATCTAACCTAGTGTTTCTCTCAATTATGATGTTTATACTAACTACACTAAATTAAACTCATTTAAACTAGTGAATATTAATCTAGAAAGTTCTATAATTAAAAGAATAGTTTATTTATTAAGTAAATGCAATGCTTATATGGTATAGAACTTTATTATTTTACAATGTTATTATTCAACTTCTCTCATTCTTTTGGTTTAATTTACAATTTAAAAGTAAGAGTGACTGTATAAAAGAATTCTAATAAGTACCTGTAAAAAAGTTTTATTTACATTTGCATCAAATATTATTTTTTGAAAATGTATTTGATTAATTTATCGCTTTGATTTATTAATACTCTTTATGATAGGTGAAGAGCTCACTTATGATCCTCAATTTTCCGGTCCCGTGAAATCAAGGTAAGTTTTTAAAAATCAATTTGAATGATGAGTTTAATTTTTGATTTCATTTTAAGGATAGAATTATGAAATTAAATGAAATTGTGCTGTAATGGATTTAAATATCATTTAATTTGAATGTTCTGAATATTAAAATTTAAAAAAAAAAGATTATTTGTAAAATCTTGTTGACCAGGAAAGTATGCACAATCCTTATCAAACTTACACTAATAATTTCTTTCCAATACATGAATCATTGTTCAGTGACATTTTTCTAGTTAGGCATAAATAATCAACAGTATTTTACACATATACTACAAAATTATTTATCCAAGTGCTTTCTTATGTTTAGTTTCTTAAGCATGCACTTTAAAAAAAAAAGTAAAAGATTATGTGGTATTTTTTTAACGATGTTTATTCCTCTTGATGTTTATGAAATTAATTTTAAGATTGTTATGCAGTTTTATTGAACAAGAATCTGATTGTAGTGAACAAATAAGAATAAAAATATTATTCTAAATCTAATGTTGACCGCGGTAGCCTAGTGGTCGTGGCTTCGGATTCGTGGCCGGCGGTTTTCGTTCATTTGCGGGTTCGATCCTTGGCTGCTAAAGACCCACCGTGTAGTCGGGGCTAATGCACATTAAATCTGTCGGGGCCCAAAATCCTCCCGTTGGCTTGGTGTGGAAGTTAGGAGAGAGGGTGTCAGCTCAGGTATTGTCCTCGTCACTTGATCGTGGTTCAAAATTACGAGGTCCGTCACCAATAGCCCTTGTGTTGCTTCTAGTGCGATGTTAATAAAAACTAAATCAAATGTTTGAAATACCAATTGTTAGGCAAGCTGACAATATTAGTTATTTTCAGATTTCTCCCCTTGTTATATTTATTTGAGACGATGAATTTTCAAAAATGTTCCTTGATATAATATCTGTGAAAGATATTTTTCTTCTTTTGCTGCTATTTGATGGATTATGAGATATTTTTATCATGTTTGAAGCATATATATATATACAAATGCACAGTGAAAAGTACTTAACACGAAGTAGTATTGTGGTCCTTACAAAGTATTATATAACTTCATAATTTTTTTTTTCTTTTCACAAGTAGCAAAAATAGTTTAAAGTGAAAACATTTTCATGGATACAGATTTTCAGACTTTTTTTTTGCATAAAGTAAAATAATTATTGCTATCTCCTCTTGGTTACTACTTATCTTTGAGTAGGTAGAATCACTGCTATTGTCAAAGCATTTCAATTTACTGGTCTGTTAGCTTTCGAATTATGTGGTAGGTGTGCTAAAGTCGATGCATTTTTTTGAGATTGGTGATGGGTGGGTTGAAATCGGTAAATAATCAGTTATTTTCATGTTTTTGTATTTTAACTAAAAGTATTTTAATACACTAGTACAATTATATAGAAACTGGAATGAAAACAAGCAATATGAAGATAGAACTGTGTCAAGGCAGTTAATGAAAAAATACAGGACAAAAACAAAACTCTTGACTTTGCTAACTCTATCTTGATGAGAATAATTAAAATTAGAGATTAAATTATGGCATTGTTTAAACACAGTAGGAATAATATCAATGTGTTGACAATTTAATGATGAAAAAAAAATAAAAAAAAAATATCACTTTTTTTGCATGTTATTGTTAAATATGTATAATTATTTGTGTGAAGTGTAGAGAGCATGTTTAATATGATGTTTTGAACAATGTATATATACACAGTTATATATACACACACATACACACAACTCTTTTGTTACACAGTCTTTTTTTACACAATTTTGAAATAACACGGTTCATGAATTTATTTTTTTACACAAATTTTTTGTTCTAGCACAAATCCCTCAAATTTTTTAAATTTTAATTTTGGCATCAGAATCAGAAGAAGGTCGTTTTCTGCCCACACATGTGTGAATGACTTGATCTACTTCATGGTTTGTTTACTTTGTATTCTGGAATTAGGGGAAATACCCAAATTTTATAAATATCTTTATTTCATTGCACTTCAATATGAACACAGCATTTCTGTTTCCAGCCAAATTGGAAATTCATCATATCACTGTTTCAACTATATTCATTTGCTTAAATTAAGAAATTAATTGTTTTAACATTATTAACTTGAAATATATCCTTAAAATCACAAATTTCCATCAAGTATGATATTTTTTTACAAATTTCGATGTATTTTTTCATTTCCATAATTCAAGTCAATAGTGACAAAGTCGAAGGTGAAGTTCAACTATTAACGGCTGATTTAATTCGTGAGGGCTTGAAATTTACTACAAGTATGGAACAACATTTTCTGACTCATTATTCTGACATGGAGCATGTATTAAAATTTTAGTATTATCTTAAGTTTTGTGTAGTAGAATGTCAAGAATTATATAAGCAGCATGGGAACCCCCCAAAAAACAGCTGCTAAGAACAGACTTTGATACAATAAAAAAAACCCGATTGAGTCCATTAATACCAAAGAAATTCTTCATTTGAATCAAAATTGACTGTTGTGCCAGACATATCTGACACATCTACTTATGATAGCATTTTTGATTCAGTTCGAAATAAACGTGCATCTTGTTATCAAGTAGCGATGAATAGTTGTTAGTAGCTTTATTCTTAATTTCAGCTTGAATATATATATATGTTGCATGTATCTTTTGACTTGAATCTTCACTGTACACTAATTAATTATTTTTTTGTTTGTTATAAAAATGAATTTTTTTGTTTTATAAATCTGTTATATGGATTTTATTATTTCTTTTTTTACACAGTTTTTTGGGAAAATATTTAGAATTTTTTCATCTCGCATGATTTTTAAAGTTGTTGAACATATCCTCATATGTTGCATGTATTTTTTTTTTTTTTGCAAGGTTTTCTGAGGAACGTATCTACCATGCAAAAATAGAGTTGGGTGTATAACACATGGATCAATACGTCCCGAGACTAACATTGAAAACAACATTTTTTTTGCAAATTTTTTTTTTATTCATCAACATAACACCTTTTGTTAATCACCTTTTAGGGTGATACAATCGTTCCAACGCTTTTCCAAATTTTTTTTTTTTTTTTCCAAATTTTTTTTTCTTTCTTTCTTTTTTTTTTCGCAAGAAATCTTTTTTGTTGCGAGTAAATAGCGATAAACAGCTTTCTGAATCATCGACTCGTTGCTGTTTTTGTTCCATCGAAAGCAATCGCGGCACCCACTTGGAAAAAACCTTTTTCATGCTCAATTTTTCATGAAGAATAGTAAATACACTTCCATATGATATCTGTGTCATCTCAGCAATCTCACAGAGCTTCACTTTACGATCTTTCATTATAATTTTTGTCACTTCACTCACATTTTCCGGTGTAACAGCTTCCACAGGTCTACCCGAGCGTTCTGCGTCATTTGTGTCGGTACGACCACGTTTAAACTCGGCAAACCACCGACAAATCGTTGCTTTTGATGGACAAGAGTCTGGGTAACATTTTTCAATCCATTGTTTCGCTTGCACGGTGTTTTTACCCATTAAAAAACAATGTTTTATCAGAACACGAAACTCGGTTTTTTCCATTTTTTAAACAAACTACAAAACGACTTTACTCCAACCTCGATAACTCAGCTGTTTCTGGTCCGATCAACTTAAAATTTTGACACGTTTCAAGCAAAGGTTTGTACTCTAGAAAGACCTGGTTACTGGTTTACTACGAGTGCCATCTCTGGGTTAGTCTCGGGAGTTATTGATTGATGTGTTATATATAAATAAATAAATAAAGAGTGTGCATGCATAATTTTTTACTCTGTGCCTTTAGATGTCAATTTTAGTTGGAAATTAAATAATAAAGTTTGACAATTTTGAAATTATTAATTCCCCCCTCCCCACGCACATGCATTGTTTAACATAAAAAACTATTTCGGGCCTCCAATTTTGTACCCAGAATATTATTTTGTGGGGTGCATATTATATTCGCCATGACAGAAGCAATTTTTTATTTTAGAATTACCACTTAATAAGAAAGTAAATATTACACTGTATCAATCTTATTTCTTCTATTTAAAACTATTCAAGTATTGATATAATTTTATCAAGTTGTAAAAATTTAAAAAGTAAAGATAAATAAGAAAAATTATTAAATTACCAACAGAATAAGATTTGCATTTTTGGGGGTGCATTAATTTAGAGATGCACCCTCTCCTATTGTCTACAAACATTGAATCAGAGGCTCTCTTTCGAAAAGAAATTTTTTTCTTTTCTTTTCTCAAGAATTGGCTTATTTGAAAACCTTTTTTTCTCTTTGTGGTGGAAAAAAATTTTTAACCAGAAGGAGAAAAAATGTTCTTATGTTTAATTTAGAGTATTATATTATATAACAAAGATAATACTGTACTATTTCAATTTCGAAAACAAAAAAAAAAAAAAAAAAAAAAAAAAAATCTTGAGTGGTGCATATGTCCCTTTTGCACCCAGTTATTAACCCCTGGGGTGCCATTGTGGTCCTTTTGGTTTCATGTTGAAAGTTTGCCACTGTATATGAATGGTTTATAAATTTCATTCATAAATATTATGTATTTAAAAATAAAAAGTCATTCATTTGTATGTTTTAATTACAATATTTTTATAGTGTTATAAAGTCAATCAATGGTATAATTGGGGAGCTACTGTCATATTACACAATTTATTCTAAAGGAATTTTATTTGGCACCACTGCATACAATTGCTATAAATTTGCTTATTTCGTTATGTTTTAAGTATATTTAATTCTAGCTAAGGTTTTTTATTTTCAAATTAATATGAATCTATTTTCTAAAATTAATTTTTTGTTAACACTTATAAATATTTTATTGCATTGAGATTTAATTTATATTTTTTCTGTGGGCTTATTATGTTGGTTTAAATTTATTTTCTTCTTTTTGTAGTCATGAAATATTTTTATTAAAGTAGACACTTCAAAAAATTTCTTGAACTGATATTGTCAAGATAATTATCATGCCCTAATTAAATATGCATGCTTTATTGAAAAAAAAAAAAAGAGGCTCTTTGGTTTTTAGATACATTCTGAGTGATAAAGATCCCCCACTTCACAGCACTGACCAACATATCTTATTACCTCTGTCTAGTTAAATGGTTTCATCAGTCATTTAGAAAAAGCAGCAAACCAAAAAGTCTCCCCAAAAAACATTTTCTTCTCGTAACTACCTATCTATTAAAGGTTAATTGTAATAAAAGCTTCAGAAATTTTAAATGTTTTATTTATATTTTACAACATAAGTGAAAATAGTTTATGTATTAATGCTTTTATGTTAAATGTTCTGAGTGATAAAAAAAATTAATAAAAAAAGGATATAAAAGTCAATTGATTTTAATACTTTGTAATCCATTTGTTTTTAATATTATTTGATAAATGGAATTCTAACTGAACATTTTCACTTTTTATTTTAGGAGTTGCACAGATATTATTTGTCTGTTCTTATTTGTTTCATTCCTTGCAGGATGGTGTGTTGTAGCATTCTTTGGTAAATTTTTTAGTATTTTCTTGAAACTAGCATTCCTTGTATAAACTAGCAGTAGTATTTGTATCATTGTGTATTTTTGAATTTATGTTGAAAACAATAGCCATATACATACTCGTATGTTCATCTGTGAAGAGATCATGTGCATCTATATATTTTATATTCAACCATTATTATACTGATCATTGCTTTTTCCTCTTTTCCCCAACTTTTTTTTTTATTATCTGGTTATAAAGAATCATTATTGCTTTGTGGATTTCAATGCCTGATGATAAAATTAAGTGGAATTTGCTGAAAAAATATAGTACTGTGCTATAGAGAATGGAAATTTTGCATTCTACAAAATTTTATTTTGTAACTGACTGAACTTTGTGAGATTGCAATTTCAAAAACTCTTGAGAAAAATTAGTTGGAAATTGGTTTTAAGACCTGTATATTCTTTTTAAGCAAACAAAGTTTAGAGAAATTTTGAAGGCATACTTTGGCTGTAAAAGTGCAAATATCAGCTTTGTAAATTTTGTGTTTTTCTTTTAAAATGCATGTATCTGATATTTTTTTTAAAAAAAATTAATGAAGACAATTTTATACAACTATATAAAAAAAAATGCTTCTTATATGTTCCAATTAAAACATTTTTCACTTTCTTATGAAGTTGGAGATACAAGTTTGCAATTTTCATATGGGTGCACTCGATAGAGAATGTTTTTTTTTTTTTTTTAAATATCTTTAAAATTCTTTGTCTTTTTCATGTCATAATTGTTTTGTGAAATCTTGAAGAGATTCATATTGCATTAAACTTAATTTAAAAATTTCAACAGAATTATGTCACGTAATTGGTAATTATGCAGGTTTTCTATACTTAAAGAAATTCAGGCATAAGTTATCGGATCATAAGATTTAAAATTAAATTAATTGAATTAAATTTTATTGTTTTGTTTGATCAATGTTTTGAGACTTTAAATTTTTTTTCCTTTTTTTTTTTTTTTTTTTGGGGGGGGGTAATCTGTAACTACATTTAAGGGCTGCATTTTTATTGAAGATTTTATTTTGTTATTGAATTTAACCTTTTTATTATGTTTATGACTGATGTGCCTATTTTACTCAAAAGAAATCCATATTATATGTAAGATTAAAATAACTTATTGGTACAAGAAAGTTGTATATTTTCCTATTTTCATTTAACTTTATGCAAGGTGAAGAATTTTTATTATTTTGAAGATGTTTTAAATTTTTTTATTTTAATGGAAATTAAAAATTCATTTTGGAGAGTAAATAACAATTTTTAAATTTGTTTCAGCTTATAGAGAAGGAGATCCAAGGATTTTGGTATACCCAACTGATTCAGAAGGCAATGTTTGTGGTTATGGAGAATTTCAGTTAGTAGATATTTTCAGTTATTAGTTTAGTGTCACAATATTTTATTTTGAATAATTGTAGAGGTAGAATGATTGAAACTCATATGTAATAAAAAAAAAAAAAAAAAGAGTAAGCATATTTGAGGGGGAATTTAAATGAATGTAATTTACTTTTAATCAGTTATAAAACAATTAGTTAAGCTGATTCAATCTGACTGTTTTACGAAGCCATGATTCTTTATGACTCCTCATTTTCCTTAGATGTATTTAAAACGCCTTATGGTTCCTGTCTATTAACCATCTTTTCATGAACATATTATTGATCCTATAGAATTTCTATAACAGTTCTCTAATCTTTACTATTCTATGAAAAGAGTGCATTTGTAAGAGAACAAAAAATAATGGATATTCCTGAGGAATCCAATTTTCTTTCTGATTTTTGAAAATATTTTGGAATATTTTTAAATGCTTGTAAATTTTCCTAATTAATTATTAAAATAGGGGTGAAAATACTTGTATGAATCGGAGGGAAAATATGCATTCAAATAGATAAAATAGTATAGGTTTGAGGATGGTAGTAAAAATTCCATAGGATTAACATTACGTTTACGAAATCAAAATAGCCAGACAGAAGTGGGCATAAACAAATAATTCTCTCCAGTTTCAAGAATTTCTTTTTATATAAGCAATTTTTGTTTTAAGAATAATAAAGCAATTTTTTCAGATTAAAAATTTTTCAGGGAGAACAAAAAATGTTTTTCTTTTAACAATTATCTGTTGACTCATTTTTTAATGTTACTAGCTACTACAGTTATTAATTTTTGTTTGGATTATCATCAACTGTATTACTGGAGGAAACTGGTAATTGAATATGGTACTATTGAATAAAATTACAAAATTGCATTTAATTAGAATTATTTTTAAACAACTTTTTAAATTTTTTTTATTGTATCTGATATTTATTCAATCATTTATTTTTATTTTAATGTCACACAAATAAGTTTATTTTTAGATTTCTAAGAATTTTTCTTGTGTTTCTTATAACTTTTTGGTGTTCGTAAAAATATTTTTTTTCTGACAATTCGAATTATTAAATGAAAATATAATTCAGAGAAAATATAAAAATTTGTTCCATTTGAAAAAATTTCTGTAATTTAAAATTTCAGAGTATAAAGACTGGAAAGATTACAATTGTTTATTGCAGTATTAAGTAAAATTGAAAACTTAATCAAATATTAGTATTTCTCATTATTACATTTATTTATTGTTATGGCCTTATTATAATTTTAGTTATTCATTTTTAAAGGCTTTCAGAATATAAAAATATTTAACAGTTTTTTAAGATTTTTATTACTCAAACATTGCTTTATATAAAATTTTGTAATTTTTTGGACTATTACTGTGTAAGTTTTGATAACTCCTTCCATCTTACAAAGAAGTTAGATTACAGTACTGTATGTCCCAATCAGAAAGCTTCTTAAGAAGTACTGAAAAAAAGAACTCCAGAAAAAAAGTGTAAATAAAACTTAAAGTGTAAAATGTCTGAAAATGGTAAGATTAATAGTATATACAATTATATATATATATATATATATATTTGGATATTTTTGACGTGATTGATTTATGAGCCAGAAGTATCTTTGCTGCTTAAGTTTGTTTTAAAGTGTATGTGAAATCCAAACTTCATTTGTTAGGAATTGAATTAAAACAAAATAAAATGAAAGATTGAAAACTGTATTGCAGCATTGTTTAAACAGTGTAAAAATATTTCACTGAAAGTCAAATGGGTGGCAAATGAATGTAAAATGAAATTGAATGGAAATTTTTAATAAATGGATAATTATAAAGTGCATTTGAAATAAAGACTACAAATAAGGATTGCAAATTGTTTGACAAGTTGTGATAAGTTTTTTTTTTTAATTATTAATTAGAAGAAAATATACTATTGCATCATAAGCCTTTTTTATTTTATACCAAGGAGAGAAAAAATTGTATGTAAATAGCATCTAAATACTAAGGGGAAAAAATTTGGAAAGTTAATTCAGACTGTATTATTTTTTTATATACATTTTTGTTTTGCTTGTTTTTTTTTATTTTTTTTTATGAATTTTCCTTTTCTTACTTCATTCAGGGATAAGCCTTACCTCTTTTTCTTTGATCTGATGAAATGTGCAAGTCCTAAAGTGCTTGCCACAGGTTGTCTAACACCGCAGGTAATTTTTTTTATCCTGAATTACATAAATTGACTATGTTTACCGTAAAAATTCTAACATTAATTAAAGTTATAAAAATCTAGTAATTTTATGTGAAGAAGGTAACAAATCTACATGACTGATATACAATATTATGGAATATGAATTTTTGCATTCTCTATTACAAAAATTAATCTACCCCTGATGAAATCCAAAGCTTTCTTTGTGCTCAATTGGTCAACTTCAAAGTCCCATTGTAATTTGTTGTAACAAAGAAATAAAAAAAAAAGTACTTGTAGGTCAGGAAAATTTGAGAATTTAACTCTTAAATATACAGCTTGTAAATCTAAGTATTCCAGCTTGTATATGATATGCACAGATGTGGCTGGCTGTTATCTCATGCACATTGGGAAATAGAAAAATGACAGGCTACTACTACTAATGGATAAAACCAGAGATTTCCCAAGAATGCCAAAATAACTGGATAAAATTTTATATATTAGTACACTTTTATCGAAAATTAAATTATTTTCTAAGATCAGTTGCTCAAAATATGAATCTACATAGCATGTGTTGCTTTAATTATGTTTCTTATAATTCCATAAATAAAACAAAAAACTAGAGATTATAAATCTCACTACAAGTCAACCTACAAAGGTAAAAAGTACTTACTTTAAAAAGGTTCATTAAAGCATCTATGTATTATGTCTGAGATATATGGTACAAATAATAACTAAATATCTTGTTCCTGCTGAATAAAAAGCTCAAAATGCAAAGATTACTTAAAAATATTGTTGAATGAATATAGCATCATTTTTGGGTAACTAAATGTATAATAATATTTTTCATAAAAAAGAATAAATAATTGATCAAAAGCTACCAATGTATTTTTTAACTAAGACACATTAATTAGCTCTACACCTATGGAGCTATTACAATAAAACTTCACTGATAATAAAGGACTGTATATCTGTATCAGTATTGGATGGATGACCCGTGTGGTGACCGGGAATGACAGAATAGTCCCAATGTAGCTCTTGCATGTCTTAAGAGGCAACTAAAATGGGTACCTATTATCTGGGGGTATAGCCTGGCACCCTTCCCCTGGGGATTATATCAGGAGACCTCTTTACTTGCCTTTTTTAGGTAAGTACGGGTGTCATGACCTGAGGCACCCAAGTGATCTTTTTCTTTCCTATGGGGTTTACTGTCTTTGATAAACACAGGTGATGTACCTCCAGGTTACCCTAGCGATTCTTCTCTATTTTTGACCCTCCTTTTTGTCCACCAATTTTTATCTTTCCTTCAATTTCTTCATGTCTAAACTACAGTTCAATCTTGTTTGGCACAGCATAGCCATATCTGGCTCTTGTGCCAATAAACTTTTCATTCACTTACCCACTCACTGACATCAGTATTGTATTCAAAAACAATCTTCTTGCCAAATGTCATTATTCATGAAGTAATTTTGATCAAAAATCTCTCAGAAGTCAAAAGGACATAGAAGCTCTTGGTCCAAATTACTTGCTAATGTTTGAATTGAACCTTGTTCTAAACATATCTCTACCAAACATCTTACAAAAAAAAAAAACAAAGAAAAGTGTAACTGCTGCAAATTAACTTGGGCTGAGTTTTAAATTTCTATGTACTGTGGAGTGATACTTGATCTAATATTGTCTCCATCAATTTATTCAAGAACTACATTACAAGGTCTGCCTCCAGTTAATAAGAGTTAAATTTCTTTTTTTTGTTTTTGTTTTGGTACTCTGTTGCAATACTAATATGCTATCAAAAGTTTCAGTAATGAGGAAAATCAAATTATGATGGCTCTTTTTACTGCAAGTTAACCCACAAATTTATGAGCAAATGCTTGTTCTACTCAATCCAATCAAGTATTCTTTGAGGCTATATCTTCCAGGCCTCGCATACCCATTTCTGACAGTGAAGAATTCTTATTGCAATTTCTTTGGATTTATATATAAAATTGGAATTTTACACCATATTTAAAATTTTTATCTGGATGTAATTTTTTTTTTAAAATAAAATTTTTTCCAAATTTTAAATACTCTATGCAGAATAGCCAGATTTGGCTCTTGTGCCACAAATCTGCAACCACACATCATCAATTAACAGTTATAATATTTTACTCCTGCTTAATACATTAGTCTTGAATGAATTACTGAGTTTTCAAATTTTTTTTCTTTTTCTATTTAAACAATTGAATAAGGCTCTTATTTTTCTTTACAACCTATTGGTCACATACCACTGTTTCTTGAAATTTCGAATCATTTATCAAAATATTGCAATAGATTTATTACTGAAGAAGGATAAAACTTATAAAACAAATATTATAAGGGGGTAGTTGCTAATATATGCTCATATATATTTGTGTCTTGTCTTTGAACAAATTTCTAAAGGACATCTATTGTCAAATTTATTTATTTTTTGATAAGTTTCATTTCAGGCTGCATTCTATTAATCCATTTGTTTTTTTTAATGACTTATTGGGTAAAAAAGGAAGGAGGGGAGTTCACAGGTGTTAAGGCTTACTGTTATAAAAATTTCAATAACATTTTATTACAAAGAAATATATTCTTTGAATTTTATAAGATATCACATTCAATATCAGATAAGAAAAACTATCATATAAATAAAACAATTCATACCTATTGGGTATGGATTGTTGTGAGGCAATGATAAAAGCAACCATAATATCAGTTATATAAAAAAGCTGAAGTTGTATACTTTTATGCAAGATTATTTTGGACTGTATGTTTCCATTTGCACGTTTGTAGTCAGAATATGTTTAAATGTGCCAAACATCATGATTCTTTGAGATCTGAAATTCTGGAATCAATGATGAAAATAAAATTTGAAGTAGCCCTAAAAGAGATTAATGTTCAAACAAATCTTGAAAAAATTTTAAGTAAGAAATAGAATCACATAATCATGTGTATAATATCTTTTCAAAATTTGTGGTTAATTATGTGATAGGTTTTAAAAAAATTCTCCAATCTATTACTTTTTTTAAAAAATTTTTTTGGGGGGGGAGGGGGGAACACAACACATACTTATTTGCCAAACATGTATGAAAGCATTTTTCTTAATTTAATAAATTAGCTTGCTTTAAGCTTAATTTCTAAGAAGTTTCATGGATTGCTCTTATATAATACATCTTTAACTATTTAGGTCTGTGTGAGTGAATGTCCTAGAGAAACGTTTTTGGCAAATGAGAATTTACCGAATGCCGATGAAATGAAAAAAAAATTGATATGCAAATATAATGTAACAAAGGAAGGGAAGGTAAATATAACTATTATTTTAGACATTATGTAATCTATATATTTCATAACATTTGAATGTTTTATATTTTAATATTGATTAGTGGTGGTAATTTGGCATGTTAATGGTCAGTTTTGTTGCTTGTTTTTAAAAGGCTTTATTCATTTAGTAGCTGTGTAATATAAAATTTCACATTATCCTTTTTGATTTCGGATCTATAAAATGTTGATATTTTGAATGAAATTGCATGTTTTCATAATATTAAAAAAAAAAAAAAAAAAAAAAATGTAGGTGCAATGCAATATGCTAGTATAAAGACATAATTTGAATTAGTGCTTAAACCAGTTGCTATAATTTGAATTATTTTCGATAAAATATACTTATATATATATGAATTAATAAATTCAAATATCATTAAGTTTATTCTGTTATACAATATGCTTTGGTTTCTAATTCTATTCTTTTAAATGTCAAAGACCTTAATATTAAAATGCAGTTGTAAAAATAATTGAGAGCAATGAAGAATTCTAGGCATCCTTCTTTTGGATGGTTAATTTTTAGCAAAGGATATTAGTATGTAGAATTATGTAAAAAGGATTGTATATGAAAATATTTTCCTTTCCTGTGATAAAATTTTTAATTGTGATATTGTATCAGATGTCTTTTGATTTATTAATTTTATTGAAATGATTTGCAGTCTGTTTTCATGTATTTGAAAGTTTAATTCCAAGCTATTTGTGAAGCATGTTTAATGTTTTAATGTTATTTTAGAGTTTGAAAAGTCTAGTTGATGAAGAGCATTGTGCAAGATTATATTTAAAAAGCATTCCAGGTAGTATACATATTATTAAAAAAATTTCTACGAAAATGTTTTATAAAATTTCCTGAAGGATCTTTATTTAAAAGAGATTAAAAAATTAATATATTCTAGTTATATGAAAATGTGTTGAGAATATTTCTTTTGTTAGTATTTTTTAAATGTTATCTGATATTCTGATATACATGACAAATGCATTTTTGTGAATAACTTTATTTTTAAACTATTTTTCAATCATATTAAAATTAGATCACTTATATCGCAATACAAAACTTTTTTATTGATAAGGATGTATAATATTAATAAGCAGAGCCTGAATTTTGTGAAATGTTATATTTTTTAATTGAAACATCACAGAATTATATCCAAGTGCTGATTTTAATTCTGTGGCAGCTTAATGGTCATGGTTTTGGATTCGTGGCCAGCAGTTTTCGTTCAGTTGCAGGTTTGATCCTTTGCTGCTAAAGACCCCCCGCCATGTAGCCAGGGCCAATCCACGTTAAATCTGTCGGGTCCCCTAAGTCCTGTTGGCATGGTGTGGAAGTTAGGAGAGGGGGTGCTAACTCGGGTGTTGTCTTTGTCACTTGACTGAGGTTCAAAATTATGAGGTATGTCGTCAATAGCCCTCGTGTTTCTTCTAATGCGACGTTAGTAAAAACTAAACTCAAACTGATTTTAATTCGTAGATTAAATAGATGGGAAGTATATTTTATTTTACAATCATATATATATTTATAATTAAAACCGTTTTATTTTTAACCTTTTTCTAGAATTTCTCAGATTTTTTCAAGTGAATTTAACCAATTTTTACACTTTTGGAATTACAATTATTTGGTAAAGAATATATTAGAGTTAAATACAATCCAGTTTACTTCTTACAAAGAATTTTGAAGAAGATACTTTGATCCATTGCAAGCAACTATGACAGCTGAATGCTCATGTCTTTGAGTTTACGTTCGATTTTTTTGCAATCAAGTCATGAGTTCTTATCCACTGTTGTATAGTGCAGATAATACACATTAAATCTGTTATGGTTCATAATCCTTGTATTTTAATGGTGTAAATGCTTGGAGTGTGGAGTGCCTGCTTGACTTCATCACTTGATCAAGGTGTAAATATATGAGGTCGGTCACCAGTTTTACTTATGTGTTGATTATGCATGCAACGAAAAACTTTATCTATTCATTCTTTACAATATTGAGAACATTTACATTGTTGTAGAGCCATTATTTTGAACTTACAGATGTGTTTACATGTAACATTATTTGAAAGCATTTTTAGATGATATATTAAAGATCATATTAAGCAGTTTTTAAGTATTAACATCAATAGCCTTGAACGGTTTCAAATTGGCTAAAAGAAGAACTATTTTTGAGATTTGGAGGGAAAAAATTGATGATTATTTTATATTTTTTAATGGTAAATGTCTTTTTTAAGACCTTTGACTTATAAACACTGCTGCAGCCTCGTGGTCATGGTCACAAAATGCAGACAGCAGTGTTTTCATTGAGTCACAGGTTCAAGCCATGATGCCACTAAAGATTTGCCATGTAGCTTGGCTGATGCACTGATGTCATGTCCCAAAACCTTCTGTTGGCTGTTTGAGAAGTTTTGAGAGGGAGGTGCCAGCTCAGGTATCATCCTCATCACTTGATCTAGGTTCAAAATTATGAGGTCCGTTGCCAATACCCCTTGTGTTGCTTTTTAGTGTGGTGTTAGTAAAGAATCATAAGATCTTCAATTTTTTTTACTTAATTGAAGAAAACAGTCTAGAAAATTTTAGCTATTAATCGTTTTTTTTTGTGTTTATAGTGAATTCTATACTTAATAAATTTTATTTTAAAATTATTTTAGGAGTTGACTATAATTTATGAAGTAGCACATTTAACTGATTAATAAGGAGAAGGCTTTGTGTTTATAAGTATATATATATAATTTGATATTAAAAAAAGAACGCTCTACATTTTTACTCGTATGAAACACGTTTATTCTTTTTCCCAAATTTCTATTTTATTTTTTCGAAAAATTTAAATTGGGATAGAATTATTTATATGCAGATTTAAGGTGTAGCTTTTTAAAATTTTAAATGAACATTTTTTTTTTGTAGTTATTTTGGGAGAGCCCATTGTTTAGTTAGGAATAACAAGTTGGTAGAATAACGACCAGGTCTTGTATTTCTAAATACTATTTTACAATGGGGTTGATGCACTTTAAATATTTTATGACTCCAAATCCACATATGGCAATGATCTGGTAGTTGTCTTATCTTTTGAGCATGGTTCAAAATTAGGAAATCTGTTGCCAATAATTCTTGTGTTGCTGCTGGTACGAAGTTAATTCAAATCTATCCATAAATTGATAGTTATAATGAAAATAATTAGTAATTATTCTATTTTCATGAAGTTTATTCTTGTGATATGTTTAATTTTATTTAATTTGCTATGAATGTCTTGATAAACATTAAAATGCATTTTTGTGTGATTTTGAAATTTGTTTCTCTCCTCTCTTATTTGCAAACCAGTGGGAAATCCAAAAATTCTGCGAGATTTACATTTAGCTCCAAAGAATGATAAAGAAGTGTGTGAGTAGAAAATGAAAGAAAACTTATTGATGTGTTGGCATGATTCAATTGCAGCAATGCCTTGCATGATTGCACAATTATATTTTATTTGTTAATGTGCAGTTTTATTCATCCAGTGTGTGCAGTTTATTATTTTTTTTGTTTATTTTTTGGTTATAGAATTAATGGGAAATTTTTTGATTTGGAAATGCTATTAAAACTAATGGAATTTTCAGTAGGAATTTTTTTTGTTGTAAATGCATCTCTTGAAATTTATTTTAGCTATCTGCTTCTTAATTTATAAAAAGAGACTTTTGTTTTACTTTTGAATGAATTCTGTTGATATATTTTAAATATTATCTTAAATGTTTGGACTATTTTTTGCTCAAAATCGTAATTAAAGAAAAAAAAATTCTTGTTTTAAGACTTAAAAATTCTGTTTTTACTTATTTTCAAAACGTTTTTGTTTGCAAAGTATTCTATGTAAAGAAAAGTATTTTGAAATTTTTTAAGGAACATTGTATAAATTTTTTTCATTTTATGTTGAGTGCTAATTTTTTAAATATGTGAAAATCATAGAATCATTCATGCTATTCCTTATATTTGGTTTTAGAATGTATTATTTTTTATGCTACATATTTTACAGTGACTAAATATATAAAAGAAAATATACAAAAGATAGGTTTGCATGGGTTTATTAGTTTAACTTTTTAAAATTGTGTTTTTACCTTTTTTTTCCCCCTCAAGTTATGATTACTACTTCTCCAAATCATTTTTCTTGGTTTGCATGATATTTCTATTAAAAGCATGAGTTTGAAATATTTCATATATGCATTCATGTTATACATTAATGGTTTTGATCAAATGTGTTTTTTAATTCTATGTTAGGAGTGATTTCTTTTCTAAATATTCTATTTTTATTTAAATTATGGTGTTTTTAATTTCTTGCGAGAAGATAAATTGTATTATTATATTTGCAACAGTTTAGCTTTGAATGTAATTCATTTTTCCAAATAAAAGGAAAAATTAAGATAAACATGAATGTAATAGTTGTGCATTATTAAAAATGTTTTTTCTTGATAAGTGTTATACTCAATTATGATGTTATATTTATATATGATTCATATATTTTTATTTTCCCCCACATAATCGGTATAATTTTCAGTGGAAAATTTTCTTTTCATTTATGAGTTGTTAGTAGTATTTGAAACTCTTAATAAGGTTTTTTTTAGAGGGTAGAGGAGAATTTTTTATTCTTAGAAAATCTTATTGAAGATTTTTTTCATCATTTTTGCAGCTTACAAAAGTTAAAATTAAAAATAAAAAAATCAGGTATTTCAATATACAAAAATAAATTTTTTTTAAAACCTTGTTTATAAATTTGTGTTTTTATTTACCATTTTTTTTTAAAAAATTTCCTCTTTCAAATTACTTTATATCAATTAAAAAAATTATATATATAAAAAAAAGGATTATTGTAATGGAAGAATATGGTTTAAAATTTAGTGTTTTTTTTTTTTAATAATTATATTAAATTTAATTCTTGAATGTTTTTTACTAATTACAATTATCTTTAGTATTTGGTCGCTGCCTGCCTGAATTATTGATACCAGGTACTTCTGATAAGCGTGTTAGGGATGAAAATGATAATATTATTAAAGATGGAAATGAAGATATTACTTATGAAGCTGTGGCAAATGCTACAAAGTAAGATTTATTATATTAATATGAAACATTTCTATTAAATTGTGCTGAAAGTTAAAACTGTGTTCCGCAAATATTGTTATTAAGCTGAATAAATAATTTTAAAAATTTATCATATTTAATTTTGTAAATATATATATATATATAATTTGCTGCTAATATTAGTAAAAGTTTCATTTAAATTAACTTCAGTTCCAAGATCTTAATGATAAATAATCCTCCCTTCACCCTAATTTTCATGTTACAGTATTAAGAAATGAATTTTATTATTGGAGTACTAACTTATTATCTAACATAATTCGTTTCTTGTTTGAAGCAGAAAACAACATAGAGGATCAGGATTTTTAACCTGGAACTTATTTCTGCAGGGACTAACTCAATAAAATATATTTTGATAACAAATTGTTAATGAACAGTTTCACATAAAACTGTTAAGCTAATTTAATTTTTTTTTTTTTTTTTTTTTTTTAGCTCGCTTGCAAAATTTTTGAGTCTGACTGAGATTGGAACAAAAATATTTTCTGATTTTAAAACATCATGGTATTTCTTACTTGGGTAAGTAGAATATGTGACTAAATTGTCTGCAAATTGTCTTTTCTCTTATTTAACTTCTTTGAATTTTTGGAAATTTTTTGTACATTTTTTACTCAGCATTCACTTGAAGTACTAATTTTTTAACATGTTACATGCCTAAAAAATAAAAGAATAGAATAAAGCTTTAAATTCTGCTACATTCAACTTGAAGTTGGGTTCTGTGTAACTAGTGAGAGGTGTGATCTTAGATTTTTTTTTATACATTTTTAATTTCATTATTATATTTCAATTACTTTATATATATTTCTATCAGGTAAAATTTTTCTCGGCAGTCTATTAAATAGTAATAAGATTAACCCTAAAATGTTTAACAGAGTGCCTAACTTTTAAACTTAATAATTTATCCCATCTGCATTTTGAAGCTATGTATTTCAGCCCACTAGTTCTTTGAAGCCAAGAATTGTTATATATAGGACTCTTCTCAATTTACTCTGAGAGCTGTGGCCGCGGTAGCCTAGTAGCCATGGTTTCGGATTCGTGGCTAGTGGTTTTCGTTCAGCCACAGGTTCGAGCCTTTGCTGCCATGTAGCTAGGGCTGATGCACGTTAAATCTGTCGGGGCCCAAAGTCCTCTTGTTGGTGTGGTGTGGATGTTAGGAGAGGGGGTGCCAGCTCAGGTGTTGTCCTCGTCTCTTGACTGCGACTGTGGTTCAAAATTACGAGGTCCGTTGCCAATAGCCTTCGTGTTGCTTCTAGTGCGACATTAATAAAAACTAAAACCAAAAAATTATTCTGAGAGCTTAAAACTATGGTTAGTTAGTTGGTTTAAATGTCAATTTAATTTACACAAGAATTGGTGATTTATCTTGTAATTTTGAACCCTAATGAATTGTGATATATATCATGAGCCTGTTGTATTTCAGTTGTAGAGGCTTCTTTCATTCAAATAATCTGTATACACCTAAATATATTTGAAATGTTAATTTAAATGTGCATTTTTTTCTACAATTTCTAAACTTCAAAAAAAAAAAAAAATTTAGTTTTATTGAATAACATTTTTGTAAAAATCATTTTATTTTAATATTGCAATAAAAATTATTCATCATTCTTTCAAGTATATGGAAATGTAACTGATAATTAGTATTTCTCTTTCTTTCTCAAATCGAGCCCTCTTTCATTAAAATACTGAATGATTTCTGATGAAGACCCATCTACAAAACATTCTATGTTAAAAAAAAAATGTGGTATTATTTAGCTTTTTAAGAAATCTTTAACATTTTACTTCACTAAATAAAATAGTGTGCTAAATTATTTTTTCAGTGATGAAACTATATTTATTTTATATTGTATAAAAGTATATATTTTTTGTTTTGATTTTTAGATGTATGGTTTGTAATGTAACTATAATAAATATATATGTACAGTATATATTCATTTTAATAAAAATGGATATGTACTTTATTTACAGTTTTGCAGACATGTTACATGTAATGCGTTATGCTCAACATGAGAGATTATTTATTTGTATTTCAATGCTGTTCAGTATCTTTATAACTCAGTATTTGCTCTCAGATTTTGAGCAACCATTTTTTTTTTTCAAACTTGGTTCATTGTTAGAAGTAAGATATAGTAAAGCCTCACAGATGAAATGGTGAAAATTTTGAAACATACTATCAAAAATTATTTAAAGGTCTGAAACTTATACTGTTTTCATTTCCCTGCTGTTACTGTCTTGATAGTCCATTGGTTAAATCATCAGATAACAACATTTCTTCATTTAGTTGCAGTTTTTCATATACTTTAATTAAAAATTATAGCATTAATTATATTATATTTAAATTTAAAAGTTATTTTATATTACCAAAATAAAAATTGTTTAATTTTTCGTCAGTGATCTGTATATTTCTTACATTAATTAGATAATCCTCTATCAAGTAACGTTTCTATAATTAATAAATAAAAACTGCAATTCTAAAATTATTTTACTTCAAGATTTTTATATTTTATGTATTTTATAAATATGGATATTTTTGAATCTGCTTCTTTCATCATTTCATCATAAGACTGAACATAAATAAAAGTGAAAACTGTTGATTCCCAAAAATATGATTTTCTGGAGAACTCCTGAAAAGTTTCTCATTTTATTTGAAAAGGGACCTCCTTCCTTTTCCCCAATACTTTTGACTCTCTCTTTATGTGCCATGTTTGAGAAAAAAGAGAGAGAGAGATGTTATGATGCCTTAGCTTCTCCTTATTACCACTCAGACAAATGGTGTATACTGTTAGAATTGTTGCAAGCATTTCTTTGTGTTCATATTGAAATTAAAATAAATAGGAATGAGGGGAATTGCAAGGGAATTAATTTAAGCCAATCAAAATGCTTCTTTTTTGTTATATTTTAATTATACGTGATAAGGTAAACTCTTACTACAAAACAGAAAAAAAGAAAGAAATGGAAATAATACATGTAATATCTGCAGTAACTTGGGAGGGGGGATCTCTATTTCTTAGTTCTGGTAAAGAATAAAAGTGTAATGCAATATTGATTTCTATTATTCAACTATGAAAAGAAGATGGAGACAATATGATTTGTAAAATTCTGTGGTTTTTGTTATATTCTACTGAAAATGATTTCTGGTGTGTTGTTAATTGTAGAATCTGCTATTATTTTGCATTATTCTGTTCTGTTGTATTGTTAATTGTAGAATTATATACTTCTGATGTGATGTTAAATGTTTCATTCAAAGAAGCTCAATGGATTATTATGTGCAGGAGCAGGAAAACTGAGTAGTAGGTCCTCCTAACTTCCTTATAAAATATTTAGGTAGCATTTTGTATTTTTTCTCAATTAAAAAAATTCTATTGGCGTCCTGCATAATTCACTTAG
Source organism: Nephila pilipes (assembly GCA_019974015.1). Lineage (NCBI taxonomy): Eukaryota > Metazoa > Arthropoda > Arachnida > Araneae > Nephilidae > Nephila > Nephila pilipes. The sequence continues at coordinate 283,311 of BMAW01095319.1, forward strand.
GTAAGAAGAAACAATTTTAAGTCTGTCTGTTTGGTAAGTAGAAACACTAAAACTGACAAACGCTTATTCCTCGAACAAAAGGTTACTGTCTGATTAAACCATGATTTAGGATCCAAACAGATAGTGGCAAAGAATAGCTGTCTACTTGTGAATTGGAAGTAATGAATCATAGACTAACTTCCTCAATGTAATAAGATGCTTTCTGGATCTTATATCATTAAGTTTATCATACCCCTATCTGAAAAGTATGAAAGCTCATCAAAGAAATGGGGGGGGAAAATGCAGTACAAAATAAATGTATCGTTTCTGTTTTGGTATTGTGAAAATTTAATTAAAAAATCCAGGATGGTTATAAATTCAAATATTTTTTGTGTCATAAAAAAAAACATCCTATGATTTTTTTATTTTTTTTGCTCATAATTACAAACTTAAAAAGTGAGAATGCTTTCAAAATATTACATTTGATTAGCAACTTTGAATTTAATGAATGGTTTTATGAATCCTGATTTAATTCTATACCATGAAAATATTATTTTCTTAATTGACAGTAAAATGTAGAAAGAACAAGAAATTTTGGAGTGAAATGCAACTTAATAAAAAATAATTTTATATGAACTCTAATTGTAGAATGCTTAGTAAGTAAATTAATATATGAATAAAATTTAATCTTAATACAAATATTTAACCTTCTTAGTTTTATAAATGTAATTAACATAAAGTTTAAAAATCAAACTTCTCATGTTTTATTTTTCATGTTTAGATTATAGCTTTTAGATAAAGTATTTTTAAAGGACTATCATTGAATCATGTTTATACATTAAATGTTCTGAAATATTTTTAAGTGGTAAAACTAAATATATATATAAAAAAACTCGTGAATTAAATTCAAATGAGCAGCTAGAGGTTGCTGTTAGCCATTTTTGATTTGAAGTATGGCAGCATAACATTTTTATTTCAGTTTATTTTTGTCTCTTCCCTATTTCACACTTTAGAAGATTTAACTGGTTTTTTACAATTTTTATTTGGCAACTTTCTGTGGTATGCTTGTTGTGGTTCCGAAGATTTTTTTTTTTTTTATTTATGAAAAAAATAATTTTTTTTAAATTACTTATTAGATTATTGTATTCCATACATATTATAAAATGGTCACTTTTTTTGCAGAGGTCTTGTTTTTTCTATGGTTATATCGCTTATATGGATTGTACTTATGCGATGGTTAGCTGGGATAATGGTTTGGTTGAGTTTAATTCTTGTGCTAGCTTTCCTGGTGTTTGGTAAATATATTTTTACATACATATGTATTAATGTTTTTTTTTTGTTTGTTTCTTGACTTTCTATTGGTATGGTATCAATTAATTAAGGATTAATAAAGATTGAACTCCAGGGTTGCAGCCTTAAATAATACAGTGATTGCTCATAGATATAAATTTTGAAATGTTTAATTCTTACTAAAGATTAAACTATACTTACCATACCATTCTAATTAAAATGTATTTAGACATTAGATTCCCTTAATTATTAATGTTTGAAATTATGTTTGAAAACTGATGCTTTCAATCAAAACTTATAGTTCTTATTAAAAAAATTTTTTTTTTTAATCCCTGCTAAAAAACTTTAAAATAAGATTAGTAGAATCATTTGATATACTTATAGGAATCTCATCCATACAGTATTTTGAATTATAAAATGCATATTTTTCTTAATATACATGTTTAAGATATGAGAAAACTAAAGCTAAAATAAGCTTAAGATGCATTTGTGTTAAAAATATGGTACTTGTTTGATTTATTGATTTTATGTTATTTCAAAATTTCTGAACAAATAAAAATATAAGCATTTATTACTCCTTTATTTAATAAACTATCATGATGAAGAATAATTTCTGACTAAATATTTTTCCAATCGCTATAAAAAAATAAAAGTGGCCTTTTAAAAATGTTTTAAAAAGTGGACCTTTTGCTGTATTACTTGGGCTCTTGAGCAGCTGTTTATGTATTTGATAATGCACATGCAAGCCTTGACACATATAATGCTTTATATACTGTGTTTTGGTATGATGGAAAAGTTAACCTTTAAAATTGCTGAGTACTTTTTGATGATCCACTATGAATAGCTGTTTGAGGGGGGGGGGAATGCAAAACATACATGCTGCAATTTATAATGAATTATGTTATGTTGTGTACAAACATTCATCATATTTGTGATAATCAGTGTTTGAAAGTGTTGATTCATTTTTTACTTGTATACTATGACAACAAAAAGTCATGCCTTGCACAATTTTCAATAGCCTAAACTTAGAACTCTCCTAAAAGTTTTTGGAAAGATCTCCCTTTTTAATGTTAATTACTCTAAAATGAGATCCTGCAACCTTTAGTTCCTATGAGGCTATTGTATGCTTCTGACAGATTAATTTACGTCAGGTCTCTTTATCTCTTTCACTTAGTCTATTATTGGATTAAATTTAGCACATTTTCAATCCTTTTATATCACATAACGTAGAAATAAAACATATTTAAGGCTGCTAGACATTAATATAGCTGCTAACTAGCTTAGAAATTATTGTAGTAAATAAAAAATAAATGAAAGCACACAATTCATATTCATAATAAATTATTACTGAAAATTTGTTCAAGTTGTAGAAGTTAATTTCCCAAACATATAATTTTGAAATACGAATTTTTCAAATTCTAAAACATAACTGTGTATTACTTCTAAAATATTTTGCAAATCTAATTCAATCATTTGCAAATGAAGGAAAATGAAAAGAGGGAAAATTCAAGAATTTAATTTAACATAATTTTTTTAAACTGCTCAAAATTAAACTTTAAAGCCATATACTGTAAAAATAAAATTTGCATTTTTTCCCATCTTCATGCACCCTAAGGGCTTTGATGTCTTTGTAAACAGCTAACATACACCTGGTATATCCTATCAATATTTCCTAATTTTTGACCCTTCTTCTAGTGAACCTATTTGTTATTTCTTCCATTCTTCAAGTGTCATAATCAATTTAGTTTTTATTGTAAATAATTGTGGCAATTATTTACACTATGTTATTATTTGATCATTTTTTTTATTCTCATTCTACTATTATTCATTCGAAATTTTGGTTAAAAATTTTTCACACATGGATAATTCTTTCTGTAATTTTATTTCATGTTAATGTCTGAGTATATATATATGAGGGGATATTGTAAAGTTTTAATTAATACTGAGAAATAATCGAGATATCTGGTTAAAATTTATTCTGCATTAGTTGATCCTTAAGCACTGAACATTATAAATTACAGTTAATTAATGTTGATTTATTTGTACCACGCAAAATCTTGACTATAATACACAATTTTTTCCCACATTTTTATCCGTAAAAATGAGAGGGCGTATTATACTCGTGTAAAAATTTAAAAAAGGTTTTTAAACATTGAACGACGAATGTGCAGCAGCTGTAAGAGATTATTTTGACTCACTTGCTGCGCTGGTGTTCTGTTACACAAACGGAAACTTACAGTTCATGTCACTTATTATGACAGCACCAATAATTATGACTTAGTCGCAACTTTTAGATTAGCTGTGTTCTATTGAAAGTGATTAAGACCGATAATTTGATGTTTTCGTTTCTTTTTGTTAAAATTTTTAATTATGTTGATAAATATTTGTGCGATTTTTAAATAAAATATTGAAAAGTTATGGGACTCTATTATATTCGAATTGCAATTTTTTCCAAAAATTTAAAGCCAAATCAGGCACACATATTATACACAAGTGCCTATTGTAATCACGGTTTTACGGCATTCTGGAAGCCAGAGATTGAAGTAACACGCAGTGTGGATAAGACAGAGTTCAATCTGCTGAATGACTGCCTTTGTAAGGTCAAAAAACACTGAGAAATGTATAATTCTTGATGTAAACTATGTTAAAAACTCTTAAGAATAATAAATAAAAATTAAGTTTCTATCTCAGTTTTTTATTGCAATTAAAACTTTATGATGCTATGGGTTTCTTCAGTATTTGACTTTTGAAAGCACACAAGTTGATATTAATATCTGAATAACTTTTATCCAGATATCTCGGTTATTTCTGTAATAATTAAAGCTTTACAATTCTCCCACATGTATTTGTATGATGAAGATAAAGGACACATGTCTATTTTTTAAATTTTTCAAGAAAACTACTTAAAGAAGGAGGTTTTGTATTTAAATTACAATTATTATATTCTTCAATAAACCCTTGTATATTTTATTCCTATGGTCTACCAATTTTAAAATTATTATTCCTTTTTTAAGCCTTTTTTCTTTTTAAAACTTTACTGATTTCTTTTTATAAAATGGAATGATCCCCTTTACCTTCGGCATATAGGTATGTATATATGTTGAGGTTGAATTCACACATAGTATGTTTCATTGAACCACACGCATTTTTGTGTTCTTAAATTTCAAGATCTTGCATATTAGTGTGAATTGTAGGTGGCACTTCAGTAGTGCAGCAAGACTATACATATCCCATATAACAGGTCAATTGAAAAGTCCCCGGCCTACCACAGTAAAAAAAAAAATTATTTTGGCAAAATTAGTTTTTTTTATTCAACATAATTCCCTTCAAGGGTGATACATTGATTATAGCAACCCTCCAACTTTTCGATACCATTTTTGTAGTACAATTTGTCCTTTGCTACAAAATAGGCCTCAGTTTCGGCGATCACCTCTTCATTCGACGAAAATTTCTTTCCAGCGAGCATTCTTTTGAGATCTGAGAACAGGAAATAGTCGCTGGGGGCCAGATCTAGAGAATACGGTGGATGAGGAATCAAATTGAAGCCTAATTAATAGATTTTTGCAATCGTTTTCACTGACACGGTGCATTGTCTTGGTGAAGCAGCACTTTCTTTTTCTTCAAATGCAGCCGTTTTTCGGCGATTTCGTCCTTCAAACGGTCCAATAACGCTATGTAATAGTCGCTGTTGATGGTCCTTCCTTTTTCAAGGTAGTCAATGAAAATTATTCCATGCGCATCCCAAAATACAGACGCCATAACTGTTAGCCCACCTCGAGTAGGCCTATGATAATTTAATTTATAATTGCAATTTGATTATCAACAGATAAAGACAAACTCTAATATTTAAAATCACCATTTTATTTACACTATTATATTTACATTATTTACGAGACAGTATCAGCCAAAGTCTCTATTATCATAGTTACGGTCTAATACAATCACAGCCAAACTTTCAAGAAGCCAGCCAGTCAGTCAGTCCTCCAGTCAGCTTAAGATCTCCTTTATATATATACTCTGGAATTTGCATTCGACACCGTCAACTCGACAGTTAAGAATCGCCATCCAATGAAAACTAACATTGTATGACGTAATTGAAAAGTACCGTCGAATGCAAATTCCGATTCCATCGCCAGATGCGTGGGATGACGTCATATCGGAAAACGTAATTCCACTTGATTACCGCGATATGACAACTGTTGGCCTTCCTCAGAGTAGGCCTTTGATAATTGAATTTAATATTAATGCCACATCAACAGAGAAAGACAAATTCTATTATTTTAAAATCTATATTTATTTCACTATTATATTTACATTATTTACAAGACAGTATCAGCCAAAATCTCTATTATCATAGTTACGGTCTAATACAATCACAGCCAAACTTCCAAGAAGCCAGCTAGCCAGTCAGTCAGTCATCATCCTTCAAATCTCCTTTATATATATTCCGGAATTTGCATTCGACACCGTCAACTCGACAGTTAAAAATCGGCATCCAATGAAAAACAACTTCATATGACGTAATAGAAAAACACCGTCGAATGCAAATTCCCGATTCCATTGCCAGATGCGTGGGATGACGTCATATCGGAAAACGTAATTCCACTTGATTACCGCGATATGACAACAACAACACACATCACAGGTGACCGTAGCGCCACTCGCATGCGCTATATAAGGGGAGAACAGATTGGCGATTTGAAGTACGGCAATCATTTTTTCGTGCGTTTTTTTTGCGTGAGCTTTTACCTATGCCTCGTGTAAGACATCGAGCGTCTTTTGACCAAGTTTCTGAATTCGACCGAGGAAGAATAGTAACCTATAGGGATTGCGGATTATCCTTCAGAGAAATCGGTCAACGTGTTGGACGAAACCAAGCAACTGTGATGCAGATCTGTGATCGCTGGATGCAGGAGGGACCGACAGGGCCGATTGCACCCACCTCGTTGCATCACTGCCCGTGATAACAGGCAGATTGTGCGCATGGCAGTGATGGATCGCGCAGCCACATCACGAACCATAGCACAACAGATTCAGTCTGCTACGCATCATTCGGTGTCCGCTCATACTATTCGAAGCCGTTTGCAGCAGAGTGGAATGTCCTCAAGGCGTCCATTGCTTTGTTTACCCTTGATTCGAAACCACAGGTGTTTGCGCCGCCAATGGGGTGATGAACGGCGGACGGACAGCGGAATGGAACGACATTGTGTTTACTGACGAATACTGTTTCTGCCTGGAACATCACGATGGTCGGATTCGAGTTTGGAGACACTGTGGTGAGAGGCTGCTGAACTGTTGCGTTATGCATCACCACACTGGTCTTGCCCCCGGTATCATGGTTTGGGAGTGGTATTGGATTTCACTCCCGCACCCTTCTAGTACGCATTACCGGTACACTGAACAGCCAGCGCTACATCTCTGAGGTGTTGGAACCCGTGGTCCTCCCATACCTTTAGCGCTTGCCATCAGCCATATTCCAACAGGATAATGCGTGACCACATGTGGCACGCAATGTTCAAGAGTTCTCCTTTACCCATCTGATTGAATTGCTTCCTTGGCCTGCTTGTTCTCCCTATCTATCGCCAATAGAAAAAGTGTGGTCCATGTTTGCACAACGATTGGCCCGGGATACACCAGATTAACTTAGGCAATATATGGAAGCCACATGGACCGCTGTAGCCCAAGGATACATTCAAAGCCTCTTTGATTATATGCCGAGGTGTGTGGCAGCGGTTATCGTCAACAATGGTGGCTACATTAACTACTGATTTTGTCATCATCCTCACTTCACAAGAGGCTGTAATTTTAATCGTTTAATCTTTGTACAACATGTTATCTGCCAAATAAATTTCGCTGTGATATCTCTGGTCCTTCTGGGTGTTGCATTTCGTGTGGCCAGCAGTGTATGTGTCAGGCCGGGGACTTTTCAATTGACCTGTTATATATACTCATGTCCAGAATTGGTATACATGCGTAAGATCATCAATTACTAAGAAAGTGTTATCTCTAATTATATGAGTTCCGGTGGAATGATAAAAAACTGGCATGAAACAATGAAACTGAGAAAAACATGTGACAAAAGGGAATTCAGGGGGAGAGGAGAAAAGATCATTGGGAAAAAAAATGTGATTGCCTTTTACTTATATACTTGGCTGCTGTAGCTTATTGATTAAGGCATCTGACTCACAGCTGGCTGTTTTTGTTTAGTCGTGGGTTTGAGCCTTGTTGCCACCGAAGACCCGCCATATAGCCAGAGTTGATGCATGTTAAAACTTTTTGGACCCAAAGTCATTCTAAAGATGCGGTGTGGAAGTTAGGAGAGGGTATTCCCACCCGGGTGTCCTCCTCCTCACTTGACCGAGATTCAAAATTACGAGGTCCGTTGCCAATAGCTCTTGTGTAACTTCTAGTGCAACATTAATAAAACGAAACAAAATCTGACTCGTGTATACATATCCCGTTGTGATTTATTGTCATCAATACTGCTATTGACTACAATTTTGGGAACTAAGTTCCACTCTTCTTACAAGTAATCCCATATGTTCTCTTTGACCAGGAGATTTTGCTTGGCTATTGTATTTGCTCAGTGGTTTCACTTTCAAATAATTTGTAGACTGGATTTGCTTGGGGAGGGTAGGCATTATCATCCATAAATAAGAACTCCGGCTCACTTGTATTCTCAGAAATCTTACATAAGATTTCAAGACCTCAACCAGATATCTTTGGATGATCACAAATTCTCTATTGATAACATTTTGGGGTAGGTCATCCATTGGTCAACATTCATCCCCATACCATCACATTTGTACTATGGAAATGGTCACATTCTATAGTGTTTGAAGGAAGATTTTGCATTTCTTACTCCGTCTAAACCTTTAGAATTGGATGTTATGCTCAGCCTTGACCATCAGTAAAGAGAATGGGGATCCATTGGTTTTCTCTTTATTCAGGGGTTCTTTGGACCAATTTAAGTGATTCCACTTTTGTTGTGAAGATACTGAAACATATACCCTTGGCTTTCTGGGATGAAGGCATTTTTGCATTAAACCTTTAGTATAGAGTTTGTCATTATAAACAGTTCCAGTGGTGCTGCCAGCTCTCAACTTATCTGCCTAACTGTAGATTTGCAGTTACAACTGGCAATTGTTGTCACATATTGATCTTAAGGAACAGTTTTTATGCATTTGCAACTTTTTCCAGGCCTCCTTACAATAGTTCTAGAGCTTTGAAATTGTTTCCATAGCTTAAAGTCTGTCTTGAAATATTCATACGTCTTGGCTGTCTCAACAGTTTTCTGACTTGCTTTTAAATGGCCAGTAATTTACCACCACATATTCTTCCAAAATCAATGGTTTTGAGTATATGAGTGTAGTTGGAAGTAGTATTCTGTTAAATTAGAACATATGTAGACATTAGAACAAAAAATCATTCTATTTAGTTTTTTTAAAAAAATTAAAAGGTTCTTTAAATTCAAATATTTTATTGAAATTATGTGTAGATTGATCTTTGAAATTATTCAAATAGATTAACTTTAAAAAAAAAAAATTTGTCTATTCACAATTGAAACAAAAAAAAGTTTTATTTTTTTAGGATAATAAATAAAAAAATTTTCTTATAAAATTATTTCCATATATATTCATTTGAATGATATTTTCTTACATCTGAATTATTTTGATGGGCAGTAATGCTGGTTTAAATTTTTTAAAATTCTAAATTTAAGAAAATTCTTTTCATTCATTTGATTTCTTTTAGGCTGTTACTACAGTACAACTAAATACATTGCATTAAAGAATATCCCTGGATCTGATGCTAAATTTAGAATCACCTGGGATATTAAGAGTTATTTAGCTTTAAGAGATACTTGGTTAGCCTTTGGTAAGTTTATTACAAATGGAAACAAATATATATGGGTTTGTTTTGATTTTTTTGTACTTATTCAATTCTTTGCTCCAATTAAATATTTCCATCTGTAAATGAAATATATTTTAGTTTTTATTTTGCTCGGTTTTCTTAATTAGTAGTCTAGTTAATGTTAGGGAAAATTATTAAAAATATTTTTATATATCTAAAAGATCTTAAGTAACAAATGGTGTATAAGTAATTTAAAAGAAGTTAATATATATAGTATATTCATTTAGTGTAAAATAATAGTACTATTGAAATTTTTCTCTTACTAATATTTTTAAAAGTTAGAAAGATTGGAATAGTCATTAATTAAAAAAGAGTGCAGTAATTTATTATATATATTTTTAAAAATTTTGCTGAGCAGTAATATTTGCTGAACTCTTCTCTGTATTTATTTCTAATTTAAAAAAAAAAAAATGAAGCATGATTTGTTGCATATAAATACTAGAATGAATTTTTTTCACTGTGAGTCTCCTAATTGTAGTTACTTTAAAAATAATGGCTGAATATAATTTACAAAGCTCTTAATTGCATTTCTGGAGAGACTTATTGTATACATTCATAAATGAATATTAATTTTTTTGTCAGATACCTGATTGACTTTATTCTTTTTTATTTAATCTAATTTTAGCTGTAATTTCCGGCGTTATTTTCACCATCCTCTTCTTAATTATAATCTTTCTAAGGAAGAGAATTGTTATTGCCATTGCTCTTATTAAGCAAGCCAGTAGGTAAGAATATATGCGTAATTTCAATTTAAAAAAATAAGAATGCTTTTAGATTCATTGATAAAAAACGTTCTACAATATAATTTTTTTTTTTTTGCTTGAATGTGTATTTTAGAAATTTAAGAAAAACATGATACAGTTAATTTTTTCAGTGTTACTTAATATTATGCAATAAAAAAAAGCTATTTATTTGGATGATTACAAATAAAGCTGCATAGTCATTTATACATTTATTCCATTTTGTACAATTTAATACACATTTAAAAAAAAAAAATCGAATTAAGAAATGAAACATTTGACATAAAAGTTGATTGCTATAATATTATTTTCATTAATTTTTTAAAGATCTTATGTTTAAATTTTATACAGAAAAAATAGATTTTTTAACTTGTGTATTCTTTCAGAAATAATTATATGAATCAAATCGGAAATTTTTTCTTATCTTTTGTTATTTTTCAAAATAAGTTTATGATGTTTATTTCTGTGATGATTAATAATCAATTACAAATAATCATTTTATTTTAATTCATAATGTATTAATCCTTCCATATTTTTTTTTAATTCCTTAAAATTTGGGATATGAATTTCCCTCTTAATGAAATTAGTTCTATTCAGTCTTGTATTTCAATTTTTTAATATGTGTTTCATATATTAATCGTAAACTAGAATCTAAAAGGTTTATATGAATTGCATATAAGTGTGGAATTATGTTTCTTATAAATTCATTAAATTTTTTTATTTTATTATTTATAATTACTTCAATTGCATTATTAATGCAGTTAGAAAATTTTACCAATGTTTATTGGTAACAGTTTTTTTTTTTTTTTTTTTTTTTTTTTTTTAATTTTTTTTTTTTTTTTTTTTTTATTTTTTTTTTTTTTTTTTTTTTTTTTTTTTTTTTTTTTTTTTTTTTTATAGATCAGTTGGAACCATGCCATCAACCTTATTATTTCCTATTATTCCATATTTGTTGATGCTTTTGTTCATAGTATTTTGGTGTGCAGTGGCTTTGTATCCTTTTTTTTTCTTTTATCATAATTGAATTATTTTTAATTTCATAAAAAAATTGAATTTATATGCCCATCTTAATCATATTAATCATTGTAAAATATTGAAACTGTTTCTGTCTTATAACATGGAAAAATCATTTGCTACTAAAATTCATTTTGAATTGTGTTTTCAATTTTTCTTTGTTTCAGAACAAGAATATAGCCCTTTTATTAAATTTTTTTTCATGACCGTAAATCATCTTTTAGTACTTATATTAAATTTTTTTTAAGAATGTTTCCCTAGGAAAAATGTTTGCATAATTGTTGTTTGAACTAAGACATAATTAAGAATCTTACCACCAAACAACATGTTCTGGTGGAGAATAAGGCTGTTAGTTTTATCCTTAATTTATTTAAATTTCTAATAAGAATGTATATTGACCTATTGTAACTGTTACTTTTAAATTCTTAACCAATTTATATTTGACCAAGTAATGAATTTCATCTTGTTTTTTAAATTGAGATAAATTGTTTGGGAAAGAAATTTTAAAAAAATTCCAAGTCTTTCTTTCAGACTGGATTCTAAGCAGTTATAATGTTTCCAAAAGGAAAATAAACTCTCCTTTTATCATTTGTTCCCAATTTTATTGGAATTATATAACAATTCCTGTATTTATAGAATATTTCTTTAATGGTATAAATGTAAGCTATCAAAAAAATTTACAAACATTTCTTTTTGTTCACCAATGTCTCTTGAATTAATAATTTTTTTTAAAAAAAATTGCCTCCAATTATCTTTGGTAAATTATAAAAAAAAAATTTCAGGTATATATATATATATTCTTTTTTGTAGTTTTTCTTGTAATCCATCAGGTTCTTTGTGTTTGTTTTATTGATTAAAAAAATAAATATCTGTGTAACTACAATTTGACTTGTTGAAAAAAAATGTCATCAACATCAAGTTGACACTTTATTTACAACTTTTAAATTGAATTTTATTTACATGAAACAAGCTAATGTTTTGAAGATGTATTGCTTAATAATATGAATTATGTCAATATTATATCTATTACACATTTCTGGACTTATTTTCAAAAGCTCAAAAAAATGGAACTTTTTAAATTAAATGGCAATAGTTATATGCAATAATGCAACTGATAATCCATTAAAAAAAATTATAGAATTTTCGTGACCATATTTAAATAGCTAATAATTCTGGAATATTCAAAAATATATTATAGTGCTTATTATAAATAGTAAATTTTTTTCTATTATAAAAGAACCTACAGTTAGTAAAGGAATCATTAGTGGATTGTACTCATCTTTGCTAAACATTATCTTTAAAAAAGGAGGGTGGAGGCTGGTGTATAGTTAATTCTATTTGACCCTCACAATCCTTGTATATAAAAGTGAGAATGAAATTATCAGCTCAAGTATCATCCTTGTCATTTGATTATAGTTCAAAATTTGAAAACATCTTGCTGTGTAGATGTAGACTCATTAATTCGAGCAAATTATTTGCGAATGTTTTTCTATGTATTTTTAATCGTATTAAAAATTTCAGTTGCATGTAAATTTACTGATAAGGTCTATAATTAAGGTAATTTGGTTAATACTGATTATAATAATTGTTACGCTTTGAATATGTCAAAAGCTTGTCCGAATTTTGGTTTCTTGATTATGTCATCCATCAATGAAATCTTTTTTTTATTTTAAATGTATAAAAAAAAATTGATCAATTTGTAAGAGAATCATCAACCAAATAATGCAAATTGTTTAACATTAATGAGACATCAACAGTACAAAATTCTCATTTATTTGTGTTTTCATTGTTATTATCAGAGTTCACTTGCAATGGATTTTGCTTTATAAGATGGTAATCATTCAAATACATTTTTAATTTTTAAAAACATTTGTCTACTGTTGCATATTATTCCATTAAACTACATCAATTTCCCTGATTTTTGACAAATTTCTGTTCATAAAGTTTGAAACTAACAGAAATGTTATAATTTCATTAATTTTACGATCAGTCTCCAGATTTAACTAGTTGATTTCATATTCATTAATTGTATTGAAGAATACTTTTTCTAATTATTAGTTTGCACGTTCGAGTTCTTACGAATAAGATCCATATGCTGCATGGTAATAAATTTAAAAGAGCATCTAGAAGTAATTATTCCAGTTTAGCATCTTATAAAGTTCAAACCTTTTTCATTCGCTTTTGGGAAGACAATAATAAACAAAAGTTATTTCCTTTTTCTTTTTTAACACAGTTAATTTTTTTAATTTCCTCAATTACTAAAGGTATATTGCATCATCAGGGAAAGCTTCTTTTGTTGTAGCAGATGCTCCAGCTGGCTCCAAGGTGAAAAATGGAACTATGTGCAATCCTAAGGTATGTATATAAATTGAAATTTCAATTGCTCTGAAATTTTTGCCACATTTCAAAAAAATTTATAAAAGGATCAGATTAAAATCATATATATGCACACACACTGACAGAAAATAAAATCCCTGCACCAAGAAGGAGTTGTGCTAAATAAAGGGAATTTGGGAGGCATGTTTGCACATCTGAAAGATATGTCTATTCTAATTTTGCACTAAGTATATAAGAGTGGCATTGGTAATGACATTATGAAATTGCAAATCATATTTGCTTTGAAATTTGCAATGCATTCATAAGTGTTATTTAATTTCCAGATTGGGTGTTATGAGCTAGATTTGAGTAAGAGATGAAGAATGTAGTATCAGCAGCTTACTCAGTTTGAATGAGGTTGTGTAATAGGACTACAGGAAGGTGGGTTTCCTCTTTGGGTTTGTTAGTCTAAAAAAAGACAAATATAGCAGAGTTCCAAGGAAAAGATGCCATTTTTTTTTTTTTTTTATTCAACTCATTTACTTCAATATTAATCTATTCTTAACACTAATACTTCAATGAAGTAAGTACAATTCAATTTTAAATTATTGTAAAATGGCGGTAAGAAGTCAGATTAGATTAAATAAGCTGTGTGCATTCCATGCTTTATTTTGAAATGTGTTGAGGGATTACATTTTGTGGTTGTACAAAAGCAAAATACCCTTTGGTAGTTTAAAAGATTAATTCTGTAAAATTACGCAGTTCATTGTGGTGGTTGTAGCATGGAAAAAGATCTCGAATAAGGAATCCGGTGAAAATACACTGTCTTTTATTCAGTACAACTAGGCTGATAAGAGAAATAAAATAAAAACATGTTTTTCATAAGAAGACATAAGCACTTAATTGGCATAAAAACATTGAAGTGAAGCAAATAATCAAGGACTTTTATAAAAGATATTATTTATGTATTGTTAGATTGATGTAACTAATTAGTATGATGATGGTTTCATTGCCAAATGGAAAAGGAGCATAAATATCTAAGCCCAGCGAAACTAATAGCTGATCTAGTGTATTTAAATTTGGATTGGTACATCATAAGAAGCTATAAAAATTTACATGCATTGTAAAAATATAAACCTAGTAGTGCACGTATTCACAATGCTTGATTATAGCGTACTCAAAGGATTTGTGCATATGGGCTTACAATGATATTACAGAAGGATTTAAGAAGGATGTGTCCATTGTGCATGATTATTGGCAGTAATGATCATAGGAAATTCTGTACTTAGAAAACCAGTGTCCAATGACACATGAGCCACTATTGAGAGAGAAGACATGCTATCCTAACATAGTAGCCATGCATCATACTACATCTGCAGCAGAAGTTCAAGCTCCTGTTAGCATTCAAATAACACAGTGAACAGTAACAAATCTTTTACTTAAAGGACAGCTCAAAGCCAGACCCCTTGTAACATAAATGCCACTAACTCCAAACCACTGCCCTTTGCAACTTTAGTGGTATCAAAATAGAGCTTATTGAAGGGTGGAATGATGATTTATTGTGTTCTCAGACAGGAGCTATACCACTCATAGTACCAGTGATGGCTGTTTATTAGTTAGGAGGCCAGATGTGTGCATGGAAACAAACTGTTTTCAGCATTGATACATTAGATCTACACTGAGAGCTAAGGTGCGGTCAGCAAATTTGTTTGTCATACTAGTGATTTAACCAGTTGTGTTGCTATTCTTGATATTTATTCTAGGGGACATATTGAACTACATCCCACAAAATGACATATGGTACTTGTAGAATACAATACATGCATGCATTCAAAATTTTAGCAACTACGGTGATCATTAATGTAACACATTTGAATCAGCTGTTTTAGCACATACTTTATAACTTATAACCTTGAAACTTAAATGTTATCTGGACGAATAATTTTTTTTTAATTTCATTTTACCTCTTAACTTATTTATTTTTGGTGTTGGGATTTCATTTATTTAAGCAATTTAAAGTTCATTAATCAGTGTTTTATTTTTTAAAAACAGACAAAACAACATTTTGAAATTAATGAAGTAATTGATATTGTTTTTGAGACTCTAATGCTTTCATATTTGATTCCTCAAGGTAGTTATTTTCAGTGAGTGCTCATAAGTTATATTTGTTTGTTTTATTTTTTTGTATGCTTCATTTATGAAACTAGCTCATCACAAATGTAAATATTTCCAAATTACAATGACATAAATAAGGCAGGACTGTGATGCGAGATTTTTTTTTTTTTTTTTTTTTTTGAGGACACTTAAAGGTGCAGTAAAGAGATGATCAAATTTTTCCTTAAGTTGAATGTCAGATAGTATTTCTGTTTGAAAATTCGTGCATGATATGTTTGTGTAATTGAAAATAAGGTTGCTAAGGTTAAGATTTTTGAAAATCCTTAAAACATGCTTTTTGGTGATTAGGAAAATCAACAGTTTTTGCTCTCTTTCTACATTCGGTATTAAAATCGAATGGTCCTGAAAGTGGTAGCTCTTTTACCCCAGTTGTTTATGAAAATATCACAATTTTCTGGTGGTGCTACAGATAGTTTTATCACTTTTAAAATATAGTCTTTATAGAATTATTTGCAGCACATTAATGTAATATTTGCAAAAATTATTACTCTCAATTTTAAACCATTCTGTAAATAATAAATGTTATAAATTTAAATTCTTAAATGCACACAGTTTTAAACTTTATGAAATATTTTTTATTTATTTTTACCAAGCTTTGGTAATAATTTGCTTAATTTTTAAGCAAATTATTACTTTTAAGCTTTGGCAATTGGAAAATAATTTTTACCAATTTTTTTAGAATAATATTTGTGTAGCATACGTTATTAAAACTTGGAAATGCACATAATGGAGTGAAACAGTCTCTGCAATATGGCATAGTTTTTGTTTGATTAAAGTAATCATCCACCCATTTTTTTGAAATAATCATTCTTAAAAATTTTGGGTTTCTTTTGAGGCATTTTAAAAAAATGGAGGAATATTTTAAAAAATAGATTGAGTATTAGAAAATTTATCTTAAATGTAGATTAGGTGCATTTTCCATTTGTTGATTTTCTTAATGGTGTTTTTTCAAACTTGTGCACAAATAAAATTTATGTGCAGATCTGGGTGCACTTGCATGTTATCTATTTAATCTCAAATTTCTGTCATTCTCTAAGATGGGTAAAAAGAATTATTATCAATAATACCTGTCTTATTTGACAAATTTCACCTTTCATGCATTGTTTTTACACCTTTCTTTGGTGTCAGCTTGACATCTAACCATGTTTTTTCTGTTGGTTTGAGCCTTGATGTCATTAAACATCTACTGTGTTGCTGGGGGTGATGCTAGGTTAAATCAATTGAGGCCTAAAGTCCTCCCATTGGTGTGATGTGGAAGTTAGAACATTGGGGTGCCAGTTCAGATGTTGTCCTCATCACATGAGTGAGGCTCACAATTATGAGATCCTTCACCAGTAGCCCTTGTGTTGCCTCTAGTGCGATGTTAATAAAACAAAACATGTATCTTTGCTAATTAACAAATTAGATAAAGCAAACAAAAAGAATTTTGCTTTTAAATTTAGTTTATAATTGGTGCTCTTAAAAGTTCATTTTTTAAAAAAAAAAATTTTTTTTTAAAAAAAAAAAAAAAAAAAAATTTTTTTTTTTTTTTTTTTTTTTTTTTTTTTTTTTTTTTTTTTTGTGCTTCCTCTCTTTATAAAATAAAAATATTATCATTATATATGTTAATGACATTTCATGTATTAATGTGTGTGTGTGTGTTACAAATTTTTTGCACATGTATTCCTTTTATATATTAATTTTTTAGAATAATATTTCGTATCACTTTGGAAGCATAGCAAAATTATTTTTTGAATGCTAAAATTTTATTTTTGAAATGCATAATTTATTAAGGTATATATTTAATTTTCAGAAGTACACTGATGCTACTGGAGCTGGAATTAAGTGTTTGTTCCATACCTACGGCTTGAAGAATAATATATACACTAGTCAATTTTACAATCTCTTTGGGCTCTTTTGGGCATTATTTTTTATTGTAGGTTTGGGCCAAGTCTCTCTTTCTGGAGCCTTTGCATCTTATTACTGGACTCGAGATAAGAAAAAAGATATTCCATCTTTTGCTATTGGAGGAGGGTTTTACCGATGTATTCGGTATGGTCTATTTCTTATTTAAATAATTGAGAAACAACATCCTGTTATTATGAAAAAATTTTAAAACATGTTAATTAGTTAAAAAATATTTGATCTTTTTAAGAAGTATGAGGTTAATTTTTGATTTTCATTTTAATGATTATACCTTGAATTAAGCTCTATGCTCAATGAACCTTCAAAAAGGAAGAGATGTTACAATAAGAGATATATGATGCAGAAATATTTTAAAACTTTATATAAAGATCATACTTTTTATTTATGTACATGCCTTCATGTTTATGAAAATAATACAATATAATTCATATCATATTTAGAATTAAAAAATACTTATAGTACATTTTTTGAAAAATATGTTTTATACGAGGCATGTTTTTTAAGTAAGAACCGTTTTGAAATTAAAAAAAGACGTGCAAAGATATTGCAATAATTTTATTTTTACATGAAAGCCTGTACCTTAATCTACTTTTCTACATAATTTCCGTGAATATCGAGGCACTTGTCATAACGTGGCACCAGTTTTTGAATACCCTCCTCATAAAATTCTGCCCCCTGACTTGTTAACCACTGTATCACAAATGTTTTGACTTCGTTATCGTCTTGAAGACGCTGACCGTCCAGGTGTTTCTTCAAGTGCAGGAACAAATGGTAGTCGCTGGGTGCCAGATTAGGGCTGTATGGAGGATGATCTAGAGTTTCCCATTTAAAAGATTTGATGAGATCTTTGGTCCGATTAGCCACATGTGGACGGGCATTGTCATGCAGCAAAACGATACCCTTACTCAACTTGCCATGTCTTTAGTTCTGGATTGCACGAAGCAGATTGTTCAATGTCTCACAATAAGACGCTGCATTGATTGTCTCATTACGAGGCAGAAACTCCACTAGCAATACTCCTTTTCTGTCCCAAAAAACTGTGCACATGATTTTCCAGGCAGAAATTGTTTGCTTAAACTTCACTCTTTTGGGTGATGATGAATGTTGCCATTCCATGGATTGTTGTTTCGATTCTGGTGTGACGTAGGCCACCCATGTTTCGTCACCAGTAACAATTTGGTCTAAAAAACCTTCACCTTCATTGTGGTACCGCTCAAGGAAAGTCAATGCATTGCCTAAACGTTGGGTTTTGTGCAAATCCGTCAACATTTTTGGAACCCAACGTGAACACAATTTCCGGTAATTCAAGTTCTCGGTCACAATGCGATACAAAACACTACGAGAACATTGAGGAAAGCAGTCGGACAATGATGAAATTGTAAAGCGTCTGTTTTCTCTCACCTTTTCGTCCACTTTCTGCACCAAATCTTCATTAACGACCGAAGGACGCCCAATCCGTTCTTCATCATGCACATTTGTGCGGCCAACTTTAAATGCTCTCACCCATTTCCTTATCATTCCATCACTCATAATGTTTTGTCCGTAAACTTCACAGATCTCACGATGAATATCGATCAGTTTTACGCCTTTAGCACTAAGAAATCGTATAACAGCCCGTACTTCACAATCAGCGGGACTCACGGTTGTCGGAGGCATCTTAAACACTCAGTAAACAACGTATACAATGAAGAATCAGACTGTAATGGCATCAGTGCGTAGACAAGAGATGTAGGTAACCAGCGAGCATGCGCGGAACGCCGACCGGAGCGCTGCGGCGGCGGAATCGCAAAACGGTACTTACTTAAAAACATGCCTCATACATATAAGTGTAAAATACTCTGTAAAAAAATCGCTCTGTAAAATATACTTACATACTTGTTTGTATATACATATATAATGTGAAAATAACTATGGGCTGTACTTTTAATATATTATATTGAATGAAATGATAGGTTTTATATATTAAATAATACCTTAAGTATTTGTTCTTAAATTACTTATTAAATGTATTCAACCATTGAACACTTGCCTATAAATAGCCACATCAATGCATTTTGACCTTTTAATTATGAACAGGGTGAAAAATGTTTTTATCAAAGTGCTTCAGTTTTTATTATTCTTATTTAAAACTATAGATTTGTGATGATGATATATATAATATAATATAGCTCACATTAGTTATAAGCTGCAATAATTTCACTATAGTATATTTTGCATACTGAAAAATGTCAGTTTGACTTTTGATCTGACTGAAATTGTTGTTAGTTTCATTGATTTTTTTGTTCATGGTCAATATCTGAGTGATAAATTTCTCTCATATAAATTTAGGTTTGTCTACATAATTTCCTTTGTACTGCAAAATAAAGTTTTTTGTATATTTATTGTTTAGCTATCATTTGGGTTCTATTGCATTTGGATCTGTATTACTTGCTACATGTCGAATGATACGAGTTATGTTGGAATACATCGATAAAAAATGCAAGAAATACGACAATGCATTCACTAGAGCAATATTATGGTAAGATTCAATGAGCCAATTTTCCAAGAATGGGTATTCTTTCAATATATAAATGTGTGTAAACATATTCTCAAATAATTGTTTTACATGTTTCTTTGCTTTTTGGAGACAAATGCAGTGCTATGTCCATGAAGTTTCATTATAAAAATTAAATTTTTTTAAAATAATTCTTATTGTACTGATATTTTATCTAAACTGATTATAAGAATGATATTTTGAAATAGTTTGAATGTATAACTGACATAATAGTAATTATTATTCATGGAACCTACAGAATGCTTTGAATAAGGAAAATATTAAAAGAATATATATATATATATTTGTTCTCATGTAAAATTGTGATAATATTCTATAATTCCAATTCACAAATATACAAATAGCTGCAATTGCTTATAAAACTGATGAGCAGAAAACTCTTTAAGAGGTATTAGAAAGATTTAAATTATTGCACCAATTATTAGATAAAATATTTTCCATTTTATAGACAATAAATGTGGGGAAATATTAAAATGGTTCTTTTAATTTTATTCAAGTTTCTTATTCAGTGTATTTTTGAACTATTAAAATGCAAGTAATATTTATATTACTAAACTAACACCATTATAATATATATATAAATCTGTTATAATGTAAAATTTCTAGAAATATGATATGGGAATTATAACATACCTTGTCAATATCTGTGGTTAATTTATGTACAGCAACATGCTGGTGAAAGAAGTGTTCAGAAAAACCTTAAAATTTTGATAAAATTTAATTTTTATGTTAATTGAATGGACTTTTTTAATCATACAAGTGCTTCACAATTAGTATTTATTGTATTCTCAGTATTTTTGAATTTTGTTGGTTTGGTTATGAAATTTTAAAAAATTAAAATGTTTCATTAAGTTTTTTAGAATTTAAAAAATTAAAAAAAAAAGAAGTATAGTTATAGTGATTCATTAAACATTGATATTTTAAAATTTCTTTTAATATTTTTATTTTGCTTCAAGTGACTTAGAGGAAGTGATACTAGTAATGATTGTTAATTTTTTAAAATTATTAATGTAAAATTTTAAAAATAATATATATATATCACGTGCCCAAATCTAACAAAATTAATCAGAAATCTCTAAGAAATTATGTATTCATGTAAAATCTGTTGATTGTAAAAGTTGACACAATTCCAGTTGAAATGACATAAATTATTTAGGAAATCAAAAATCCATAATTTTTTTACAGAAAATGTATGAGTCCACATTATTGTGAATCGGAAGCATATGAATATGAATCTGAAGTGGTGGTGTGAAGTTGCTCAATGCTTTTTTATTACGCAATCTGTCAGAGTCTTAAGGTCTTTGTGCATTTTGGGTATGCACACCAGTCCTCTGATTCATAAAGTTGTAATAATTGTTAATTTTGAAATGTTTGAATATTGCAGCTCTTGATTCTTCAGTTTTATAAACTTTACATGTATTCAAAAAAGTGGAGTATCCTTCTTCAATATTTTCTTTCATTACTTGGAAACAAATAGACCCCATTCTATCAGAAATTTTAACAATGAATACTCTCTAGATGCAATCTTTAACATTGCACCATTACTAATGACATATCATGTCTGTTAGCAGACTTTTTTTTATGCCAGGATTTCATACCTGTGAAAATACTCTACTGCATTTTGTTTTATAATATGCAGGACTTATTATTGTTGTTTTATAATAAGCAGGACTTATTTTTATCATTTTCTCTAAAATGTATGTTGAAAAAAACATTTCCATTATTGACACAATCTTGCTTCGTTTGGCAAAAATGGTCAACAGTGTTTTACTTGAATAATGAAGTGTTATTTGTATTACTAATTCTAGTATAACTTTTCTGAAAATTGAATGTAATTAAAATTTTCTATTTATATTAAAAGGATTAAAATTATTAAAAATTTGCTTAAGTTATGTTTTTTTTTTTTTTTTAAACGAATAATTGATAATTTTTCCCTTTTTTTTTAGTTGTATGAAGTGTTGCTTTTGGTGTCTGGAAAAATTTTTGAAATTGATAAACAAAAATGCATATATAATGGCAAGTATTATTCAGTTGTAAATCTTATTCATAGGATTAAGCTATTTTTAAAAAATATGCATTATTTTTTATCCTTGGAAACCATGATTTATTATTCTTTTTAAAATCTCATGGCAAGTATTACATTATGCAGCTAAGAGTTGATTTTGAAGATAATTTTTTGTAAGTAAAGCCATTTTTTGATACTTAATGTTTTTATTTATTTATATTTATTATTGATTAATTAATTTCATAATTATCTGATCCTTTGATTTTTCTTCCATATGAAGATTTGAAATATTTTCTTATTACGTAAATAAAATTTGAATTTTTTTTCCTGCCTGGAGTATAAGCAAATCTTTGATCAAAGTAATATTGAAACTAAATATTGTGTGATTCCGGTAGAAAAATTTAGCTCAATATTAAAACAGGTGTCTAAAAAATCAGTGTCACACTTCAATTTAAATTCTTTAATTTTTAAAATACTTTCTGACAATATATGCAAGTATGAGGTTCGATTGAAAAATATTGTCCACATGATCATGGCTTTTTTTTTTTTTTTTTTGTCTCCAAACTTTTGCAATTCTTGTTCTGTATGTAAGGCACCGTTCACTTTTCAATATAGTCCTTTCTGGCCTGTAACCAGAGGAAAGGCTAGGTTGATTAGTGCTTAAACTGGAGATAGGTTTGTTTCTACGGATAGTTTCTATTACTTATTCTTTACAATATTTTTTCCAGTTCATTTCTCGATAATAAATGAAAGGGAAACGGTTGAAAAGAGAGATTAACATAAGATTTTTCATAAATTCTTCTGTTTAAAAATCTCTTGGTATATAAATAAAGTATTACTATAATAATATAACATTATATGAGTATTATTTATTATTATATTATTTATTAATTATGCAATTTATTTATTAATATATAGTATTGTAGCACTAAATACATTACAAATATTTTTCTCAATATTGCTTTAAAAAATAGAAATAACTAAAATCTTCTAGACTTAACAGGAGTCTCATCTTTCTTGAACAATGATAAGAACAGATTAAGTTTTTAAGAAAGCAGAGGAACGACAAGAAGTTAAAGGTATTTCATGAAAACAAATGTAATGAATCAAACAACATTTTTACCAGTTCTACAACTGGAATATGGAAGAAAGAAGTTTAATAACCCTGATTTGCCACAGATAAGTGAGCCAATAAAGTATTCATTTAACAGTTTGCTCTAAACAAAGCAATAGGTGTAGTTTTTTGCGTGAATGGTATAAACAGGGTTTTTTTTTGTGTGTGATGTAGTATTCTGATTTAAAAGTTACTACACTTTGTTAAGTCTCCTTGTAATTTCAACCTTATGATGCAAAGGAAACTAGTTATATAGAAATAGGCTTCAAGAACTGGTAAAATGCCTTTGATACTTAGCTTGGAATTTCCCAGCATATGTCAGAAACTTGTTATTCGTGCCATATTAACGGTAATGAAGTGAGAAAATCACTTTAAAACCTATACTTCAATGTCAACATCTGTAAATTGAATGATTACTGGAAAAACACTGTTACTATGTCAAATCAATGATGGAATTGGTACAGTTATTTTGTAGTCAATGAGCTCGTTCTATAGTGAAATAAGAATATAGAAAAGGGGGGTACGAGAAGTTTATTCGTAAAAACATTTTTGGAATTTACATTAAAGAATTTACATTACACTTTTCCTGAGATGCCGAATGACATTTAAATATTTTGCAGATATTGGGGAAGAAAAGGAAGCTTAAAGATATAATGTATGCAGATGTGTCTTGATCTACCCTCTTGGAAGATGGGATAAAAGAGAATAACAAATAATACAGTTCATTGCTACCTTAAGAATGCTAATGTTAAAAAAAAAAAAAGAGATATCTACTTATAGTAACAACAAAAGAGTTGGATGCTAAATCTTTTATAGATGGCGCAATTTAATGTGGTGCTTGACAAAAGCTGGATACTTCCAATCTTGTAAGTTAATGTTTGTATGGTATTAGTGTAATGAGTTGGCACAAGAATGGAGAGGCAGGTGCTGAAATAAGAGAAATTGTGAAAGGAAACATATCTTCACACTATTTGTTTTTAGCAAAAAAATTCTTGATATGCTGGAACCAATTGATAATACACTCAATCTCATATTGCAAGCCTATAAGCAATGTATTTGTAATTATTAAATATGTGAAACAAGAAATGATTGATCTTTGAAAAGAACACTTTTCTTCTCTGCTGAAGATTTGCTGCCAGAACCAGAAACTTCTACTCCTGGACAAAATAAAAAAATCAAGAAAGATAAGTGTAAGAATACTGATTACATTTACTACAGTCTATTGCCAGCCACACTACATTAAAATTTCTGAGTCATAACAGTTAAGGGAATCTTTTAGGAGACTGTAGACTTAGTAAATGAAAGTTTTAGTTTTAGTGAAGGTGAAGATCTTTTATTGGGTATTGAAAGTGTGTAGAATCTAAAATAAAAAACCCTCAACTTCTTGAAAATTTAGGAATATCTGTGCATGCAAAGAAGATATATCAGCACTAAAGCCATATTTATACTCAAAATCTCATCAAAATAAAATGGATATTCTGTACGAAAACCATGCAATGTTCAAGAATATGAGTTATTTGCAATGTTTGTATGCAGTACAATAACATGTGAATTGCTATTTTCATTGCAAACTATCATAAATTAACCACAAAGGCTATCCATGACTCATCAGCTATTAGCAACTCTGTTTTTTTAGCCTTCGAGAAGCAACAAATGCAGACCTTGAATTTTGACATTCAAAAGAAATGTTCAAGCAAACAAGACCACAGACTAAGACCCATGTGGTGACCAGGAATGACAGAATAGTTCCACTGTAGCTCATGCATGTCTTAAGAAGCGACTAAAATAGGTACTCAGTGTCTGGGGGTTAGGCCGAGCACCCTGGCCCTGGGGATTATATCAGGGGACCTCAGGGATTTAGGTAAGTACGGGCATCATGACCCCGAGGCACCCTAGTGATCTTTTTCTTTCCTATGGGGTTTACTGTCTTTGTTAAACACAGGTGATATGCCCCCGGGTTATCCTAGCAATCCTTCTCTATTTTCGACCCTCCTTCTTGTCAACCAATTTGTGTCTTTTCTTCAATTTCTTCTAGTCTAGACCACAGTTATATCATGTTTGGCACAGCATAGCCATATCTGGCTCTTGCGCCACTAAACTTTACTTTCTCGCTTGACCCTTCTTGTTGATCAATCTTTTTTCATTGTTTTACAGTCTAGATCACAGATTTACCTTGTTTGTTCAGTATGGCCACATCTGGCTCTTGCACCAATAAAACTTCACTATCATCATCATTACCACAGACTATAGTAATTCTTATCTAAAGGAGTAACAAGAGTGAATAACTGTTTTTGATTAGAAGTTTAAACTTAAGTATATTTTTTTGTTTATTCTTTTTGAAATGCGTTTCATACTTCTGTAGGATACTTTGTGGTGATTGTAGATTTGATGGAGATTTCAATTTTTAAAAAAAATGAGGTATATATAGTGCCTTGCAAGAATAGAGACAAGTCATTGTTGTAACCTGAATTTGCTTTGAAGGCTAGGTCAAATAATCTTATTTAATTATTTTTGTAATGTAGTGATCCAGATCTTATGGTTTTAACTATAATAATAACAACAAATTATACATTTAAAAACAACATTCTAAATCTAATATGTAATTTATTTCAATATGTGAATTGTTCTTTATTCTATAAAATGAACTAAACTATGTAATAATATTAATAAATAAAATTTAGTTCCAGATTACTATAGAAGAAATAGATTTAAGAGTATATTTTATCCTGCCCCTCTTATAAAATCCAGTGTTTAACCTAATGTTCAGGTCTAATTACTTGCTTAGTTCCCATTCTTTACCGTGTACTTACCAGTGGATAAATAGTCAGGCAAGCCTTTCAGAGAAGAGTTCCATTGGTTGTTGTAGACACCGAGCTTTAATGGAAACTTTCACCTAGTAGTCTGAATAAAAGTGGAGCTCTTTCATCTTAAGCAAGAGGTGAAAGTTACAAGGCTGAGTGCAATGGGGCCTTGCTGTTCCAAACTAATCTCCATTTGTATCACCATCTTCAATTCTCAGCACATCAACAACACCGTGAAACAATCTAAACAAATGCATTACACAAAGCTTTTTAGGCACAACAAGAATTGTGAAAATTAGATAACAAATAAAAAATAATGGCAATGCAAGCATTATTTTTCTATCTGGCCTCATATGTATAAAACTATTAGTATAAGATGACTTTCATTTATTGTTATTACTACTAATCTGGGATCTGTGTTTCTCATGGTCTCAATAAGTTTGCATTCTCAAAATACATCTACCACTTGGAATAATTTTTTTAAAACATCAATTTTATAGATTGCCATATATGGAAAGAACTTCTGCAGCTCTGCAAGAAAAGCATTTTTACTGTTAATGAGAAATATATTACGGTTAGTAGATTACATATGCAAATTTTGAAATGCTTCAGTTTATGAAAAATATCTTTACTATGAAAGATAAGTTTTCTTTATTTAATTTAATGTGGTTTTTTTTTAAATTTCAGTGTAGTTGTTCTGGATAAAATAACAGATTTTTTGCTCTTCATGGGGATGCTTGTGGTGGTTGCATTTTCTGGTAATTTTTTACAGAAGGCTTTTAAGGCATAATTTGATTGCAGACTATTTACAAATACAGAGGATTTTGGTTAATTGGGACAAATATTAAAGAACAGATATGTAAAAATTAGAACATAATAAATTATTTACATCTGTTAGTATAGGGCGTACGGATGTTTTATTGATATGGCTTACTCGTTTGAATGAATTTTGTAACAATAAGTACTTTGACCATTAAATAATTAAACATAAATTTTTCTGTATTTTTGTCTTTGAATAATTTGTAATGATTGTTTAGATATTAATTTTAATCTCAAGATTTTTCAATTTAGAATGATTTTGATATACTTCTTTCAGTTTTTTGTTTATTAAACATGTAATATGCTATGTTAAAATTGTTTTGGTATTATTTCTTCTCCTCTTGAATCAAATATCCATGTGAATAGATCATCTTTGATAAGGAATTTTTACTCCTTACTCTGCCATTTTTTTCCAGGTATTGTTACTGCTTGTTAGTCATTGTCTTAATTATTATTTACTCAAACATTTTCTGGAAATATTCCTTCATGAGTCCCATTTTACCAAAGTCCGCTGTTCATGTATACATATTTAAACATGTCTTATTCCTAAAGTTTTAAATTGTTATTTGATTTATAATGCTTATTAATATATTTTAATTTGCAATTTTTTAAAGTATGTTACTTATTTTAGTGTGTGTAAATAAGGTTTTATATTCATTAAATTGGTGCATGATAGAAAGAGAAAAATAACTCTATAATGCTTTATTAGAATATCTTGCTTATAGCTTTGGCTTCCATTCTTAATTTGTTTTAACATTGTAGGAGTGGTAATTTAAAAAAACATGTGGTTCAATGTTATTTGTATTAATAATTTCCCCCCATTATTGAAAATAATTTTTTTTTATTTAAGACTGCTATAGTTTTATTTTCTGTGTCATATCATTCAAGACTAAAGCTAATATCCTTTATTCTACTTTACTTTAATCTAGGTATTTTATTTAAATCATTTTAAGCATCTGTTGCAAAATAAATTATGTGTAATTGTTTTTTTTATGAGAAAAATTTTTGATAATATAAGTTGTGTGTGTAATTTTTTTCCTTTGGATGTTAAGTTAAATTGTTTTTTGGTAATATATAATGTCTGAGACCTATCCCAAAATAGCTTTAAAGTAATTTCTTTAAAGTAAAGTTGGTAGTAATTAATTTCAACTCTAACTATGTTTTTCCTCTTTGTTCAGTCGCTGTTTCCTTCTACTTCTTTGCTACTGATCAACAAATTTACAAAGGCATTCCTCCAATGAATTATAATCTTCTTCCACCAATTGTAAGAATTTTTTCATTAAACGTTTATGTTTCAATGATTTGTATTAATTAATATAGAGATTAATTATTTGTGTAATACATATAACAGGTAATTATTTGTTTTATTCCTCTCTTTGGTTTATTCTTCACATTTTTGTAGGAGGGACTTCTGCTAGTTTATTTTTAATGATTGCATTGTAATTGTTATGTGTATTTGCAAAACTTACTGTTTAATGTGTTTTCTATACTGCATATTTTTTATGGTGAAAAATTATTCATAATCAATCTATTAATTTTTATATCTACTTATTTATTAAAATATGCAACAAACAGATTGCAATGTTGTTAAATTGTTTCGTGTAAAAAAAGAAAAACTGTGTAAAAAGTTGACTGGTTTTTTTGTTTTGCAGTGTAGAATGTTTGAGCTGTATACTATTACACTGCATGCTTTCTTTCACTCTCAAAAAAAAAAAGAGGCATAAATGATGATCCAGGCTTTTTAGATTAAAATAATTTAATTCACAATTAATTTTGTACAAATGATCACAGAGTTCATTATGTTTTTGGCACCAGGAATATTGTCAAGCCCTAAGTCGTCGCAACAGTATTTTTTTTATCCTATTGTAAAAATTTATTTATAATATTTTATGTGTTCATGTCCTTCTTACAATGGAATTTTAAGCTTTTTTTTTAAGTTTATCTTCATTATATTAGCTATTCAAATTTCTTAAAAATTTTATCAAATTCCTTCATGTATAAAATTTATAAATAGTGCTAAAAACAGTAGCATGTGTTCAAAAAATTTAGTAACTTTGTAAATTGCTTATAGACTTATATAGTGTGCAATTAAATTTAAAGGACATGAAGATGGGTTCTGAAAAATAGGAGTTATGAAAAATAATAAATTAACATACAAATATTTAAAATATTCTCTTTTCAGTAATTGTATTTTAGTCATTTGTATGACATTAAAAGCTGCATTTTTTTTCCTGTAAAATTTCTTGCACTCTAATTTGGATATTAATTACTTAAATTTATGATACCTAGATTTAAAATAAAAATGTGTTCATTTATTTTTCTTTTATAGGTGATTGGCTTTGGATCCTACTTGATTGCTTCTGGATTCTTTAGTGTATATGGAATGGCAGTAGATACTTTATTCCTGTGTTTCTGTAAGCATTAAATTTTTTGTAATAATTTATTGCAATTTTTTTTCTAGGTAAAATTCTAAACTAAACTAGTATTCATTGTTAAATCATGTAATCAATAAATAAGGCAAGTGGTTTTGAAAGATATTGTATCTTATGATGGAGTCTTTTACATCATAAATACTAAGGAATTTTTTTTTGTCTCTTTCTTTCTACATCTTCTGAAAAGATTTTGAAATTTTTAAAAAAATTCTCGTCTTACAATTAATTACACCTGAAAGATTATTTGTTTCTGTGTTTTATTTTAATGATCGATTCATAATATGTATAATCGATTGTAAACTACTTAAACAAGTGCAGATAATTTTTATGAAAATATATTT
The DNA here is from genome assembly GCA_019974015.1 of Nephila pilipes. NCBI lineage: Eukaryota > Metazoa > Arthropoda > Arachnida > Araneae > Nephilidae > Nephila > Nephila pilipes. The sequence goes on from BMAW01095319.1 coordinate 312,707, forward strand.
GAAAAATTAATTTACAAAGGAGAACTTTGAATAAAGAGACTGAATGTTAAAAAGTTAGTGTATTATACTTTATTGAAAGAAAGTTCATTCGTATCTTTCAATAAAGTATAAAATTCCCCTCCCATTTGAATGAAAATTTATATATTTTAGCATCATCATTTTCTTTTAAATAAATTAATATTACAATTAGTATCTTCTCTTATCTTATTTAACAATTGAAGCATGAAACCACACATAAGATTTATTAAAAAAATATATTGTTTTTGTCCTGGAAAAAATAATAATAATTTACTTATTTAAATTTGTAGGTAGTTTTTACATAGAAATGTCATTTATTTTTGAATGTATTGTATTTCTTGGCCAAATTTTAATGCATAATTATATTTATTAATGCAATATACATATATAAAATTTCATTTTTAGAAAATTAAACAATATGCACAAATATTAACATCACAATTATAACTTTTCTTAAATTTCTTAAGTATGGAAGACTTCCAACTCTGAACATTTTTATGGTATTTTTAAAGCTTTAGAAATGTGATATAATATTGTATATAACTTTTTTTTAAATTCTTTTTCTGTGACTGATTAAAAGCACATGTTAAAAGGAAAAAAATTATACAGTAAAAAAAATTCTTTAAGTTGTAATATATGTTACTTTAATTATGTAAAAAGTTGAAAGTTTCAGGTAGAGAATATGTTTGTTCTTGTTTGGTAATGAGTAATATTTTTTTTTGATGGACTTTTTTTTTTTGTAATTATGAAAAAAATATAAATGTGTAACTATTTTCCACTGAGTATATCACATTAAAATATTTGATTGATTGCGAGGTAAATTGAAATGCATGTTACTTACTTTATTTTTTTGTGTCACAATATAATTTAAACTGCTATAATTAAAAATATTACCGAAGCTTTTTTAATTAAGACAATTTATTTTTAGCATATTTTTTTTTAATAACTCTATAACTGAATATGCTATGTTGTGCCTGGTATCTATAAATTAATCTTTAGTATGTAAGATTTTATTTACCTTTAAACTGTGCTAGAAAATAAATGGTTTTTCAATTTGTTATAAATTAAGTTGCATTGGAAACAAGAAGAAAAAAAAAAAAAACTTCATGAATTGTCATGTTGAAAACAATTTGTTTTTATATAGTATAATTTTGAAGTTATGAAAGTCTAAAGTTGAAATGATAATTTATATGGACACCCAGTATATTGTTTTTTAACTAAATTTTAAATGACAGGGATATGATGTTTAGGTGTTTACTTTTTAATGTAGTTTTTCCTACCTTTAATAACAGTTTTTGATATGAAAAATATAAAATTATTGTCAGTATATTCAATGTATTTTGTATTTCATGCCTCATCATATAACTTTTCATATTTAAGTAGAATATTATATCTGCTGATAAATGTTTCTATTTTCTATTGTCAAGATTGACACAAAGAATGTGCAAATATTTCTCAAGATCAATGACAATCAAGAACTAATGCATTTATATTTTCAGCTTTGATTGAAAATATATTTGTGCAACTTCCTCTGTTTATTGTACTTAAATCTAATTATTCATTAAGATTTTTCATACAATTTTATATTGTGTTTATTAAAAAGATATAAATATATGTAAAATATAATCCCTTTAAAGGTTTTAATATATTTTTATTTACTCTTTGTGTGGTTGCAGTAGCCTAGTGGTAATGATTGCAAACTCGTGGTTGGTGTTGTTTCTGTCAAGTAATAGATTTGAACCCTGATGCCACTGAAGACTTGCCATTTAATGGGACTGATTCCCATGGGGTTTACTGTCTTTAGTAAACACAGGTGCCACACTCCCGGGATACCCTAGCGATCCTACTCTATTTTCGACCCTCCTTGTCAACCACTTATCTTTTTTTCAACTTCACGTCTAGACCACAGTTTAATCTTGTTTGGCGCAGCATAGCCATATCTGGCTCTTGCACCAATAAACCTTACATTCACTCACACTCACTTAATGGGACTGATACACATTAAATCTGATGAAGTCCCAAGTCCTCTTATTAGTATGGTGTGGAAGTATGGAGAGGAAAGTGCCAGCTCAGGTTTCACCCTCATCACTTGACTGAGATTCAAAATTACAGAGTCTGTTACCAATAGCCCTTTGTTGCTTCTGAGTGCCATGTTAGATGTTAATAAACAATCAATCAAAAATATTTTGTCTTTGCAGTGGAAGATTGTGAGAGGAATGATGGTACTGTCGAAAAACCTTACTTCATGTCCAAGGAACTGATGAAGATTTTGCACAAAAAGAACAAATTTCGTGACCTATCGCCTGCTAAATGAATCTTTAGAAGAATCTTGGCTTCCTCATATTCCTTGATGTATATTAACCTAACTTTTCATACTGTTTTCAATTATCTTTACAAGTATCAAATCTATGAGATCTGATAATCATTTACTTTTTTTTCACGTTTCCTTTAGTATGTATTTTGTAGAAGTTTTTTTTTTTCTCTATGTGTATAAGTTTTTAGTAAAAAAAAAAAAAATAATTGGACTAGTATTAAAAAAATTTTCTTTGGCAGTCGAGAAGTTTCTCATGTCCAAAGTATTGAAAATATGTGTAAATGGCTCTAACGCCTTAAAATTTAATTTATCTTTAATCCTTAAACTCTTCCAAAAATGACTGTTTTTATTAAATTGCCTTAAATGTAAAATTGTTCTGGAACTTTAAAAACCAAACTTTAACCCTAGTTAATATTAGTCTTAGAAGTATAATCTTTTTCATTGAATGTTTATATGTGCTTGTGTGATTGTTTTTTCAATAATTTATGTGGAATAACATAATATTCAAATGTACTTTTAAATGTTAACATTTGATGTGATGAATACAGTATTAGAGAGATTTTCCCCCTGTTCTGACATCTTTGTATGTAATGACTTATGATTATGTAAAATGATTCACAAGTCAAATGAATATATAGTTCTAGTACTTAGAGCTTCCTATTCCTGCTTGCTATCCTAGCTTTTCATTATCGTCCCTTTTATTTCATCCTACATATAAATAGTAATAGAAATATTGTACAATTGATAGTTTACTGTGTTTTTTCAGACTTTTCTCAATGTTTAGATGAATTTGATCCTATGTGAAACAAAATATTTTGATTTAAAAAGTATATATAAGATTTCTTATTGAGACTAAAAAAATACACGATTTCAAAATTAACTGCAATATACCTTTTAAAAAAAAAAATCAGAGATTATGTTAAAGTACACATTAAATATTTATGCATATATATATTTATTTAGGTTATCTATCCCAGTTTTATGTGTAAAAATTAAATCTCTTTAAAATAGGTAAATATTACAAATATTTTTTTCAAAACTATTCTAGCTATTGCAATTGAAATAAATTAAATTAATTTTAAAAAATACAATTAAATAATTTCCATAAAAATGCAGAAAATTGTAATTTATTATTAAGTGTTCATTAATTGTACTAGCTTCTTTTTATTAAAGAATCAGAAGTTTAAGAAAAATTTTAACTGGAATTTAATAAATACAAGTAAATAATATCTCTGATGGAATTGAATTAAAAATCCAATTTTTAAATTATTTCTTGGCCATATCTTATTTATTTCTTCAAATAATCTTTCATTGTTTTGTAAATGACAAAGTTGTAAAGAAAATATGAAATTCTTATCAAATTATGTTCATAATTTTTTTTTCTCTTACTCTGATAAAAAGCTTCATTAAAGAAACATTTGTAATGCTTATTAATTGTATATTTTATTCTATTTTTTTTTTTTGTACATCCCAAAGTTTTCTGCTTTTTATATTCTGATTTTTTTTCAAGCCATGTTTGTCCGAACATATTGGTTTTGCAGGTGTTTTATTTATCACATTTTTTATTAATTCCTGTGCATAGAAAAGACATAGGCTTGTGATATTCAAGAAAAGAGTGAGCAATATGAGGCCTTAAATCTCATGTTGCTTTTTAAATCATACACTGCCATTTTTCATAAACACGTTTGTTTCCATTACCAAAAAAATCATTGTTTTGGACCTAGTCCTCTCTATTTCTGCACAATCATGCCACAGTTATTTTCATAAGGAAGCAATCTATTTTTGCTATCACTTGATTTGAAAAATCAGGTTGTTTTAATTGCTGCACTTGCCTTTAACTTAGTTTTGGAATATTTAGCGAGAGATTATTTAATAACACTTTTACCGAATTGATAGCATTTCATCTTTAATATAACGGAAATTATTAGCTTAAGAGTTTTAACAAGATATTGCAAAATGATATAATTGGGTAAAAGGCAAAACAAGGTTGTGTAATTGGTTGTATTTTTCTAAAAGCACAAATAATTTTAGTTAGTAAATCATGTCAGAGTAGTATTTTATACTACAATTTTATAAAATTTTTACTGATGAATAATAATTAAAATCAAACTCATTTCTTCTAAATTAGAAAAACACTTAGTAACATTCGCCAAACTGTCTTCCAAAAAAGATGGATATTAATACTATTGTTACTTACAAGCCCTTGACTTCTAAAGTTGTATTGTAAGCTATTCTTTAGAATTACATCATGAATTACTATATGATCTTAATTGTTATTCTAGATTTTTTTTTTTTTTTTCTATACATTTTTCAACTGTTTTAAGCAATTCACAACTTTCTACATATAATTTTCTTGCCTGAGATTTATCTTCTTTTGTGTAATGGAGATTAATTGTATGAGAATTTAAAAACATGTATGCTTTCTCAGGGTTTTATATTTCTATTTATGTATTATACAATGATTTAATGCAAGTTTGTAATTTTTGGTATAGTTAAAAATAACTTTATTCATCATGTTACTATTTCTTTTGCAAGGTGAAATATATATAAAATTTAGAGCTAGAGATTGTTTATATCATGTGTTGAAATTGGGTTTGAGGTTCTTTTTACATATTCTTTCTTGTTTCCTATACAATTATGTCAGTAACTATTTAGTCAAGATGCTTCATATAGTATATAAGTTTATTTTATAGCATTTTTTAAATACCAATAGAGGAATATATGTAAAGATTATTTTTAAGAATATGTATTCTGAATTTTATATTTTGTTGAGTGTTTTTTTTTTTTTTTTTTTATGTATATTAATAGATTTTTTTAACGATGTTGTCTTTAACTGTGTTTAAATATTGAAAGAACTTGGGTATCTGTCAGATGTCATCTGAATTCAATATAAGTAGATGATATGTTACTTTGCCAAATTTCAGATTTGAAAATTGAAAGAAAAATGTTGCATTTTGCTAACACATCCATTGAGAGAAATGTATTTTGTGTATAGAGAGAGGCAAATAGATTCAATGTTTTTATAACTTGATGTATTAGCTTGATCGTTGAATTTTTGCTCATGAAAATTTTCATATATTTTATAAATATTTCCATATGTCTGTTTATATTGTTAAAAGCATTATTAGAAATATATGGCATTGGCTATCTGAATAAAATTTCAAAGCATGATTGTTTTTTGTTTTTTAACTAACACTGTACAGTATTTAATTGATGTAAAATGAAAGCATGCTAAATATTATTTTTATTTATGTGAATTTTAAAACTTTTTTTAAAAAGTATTTAATAAGCATCTGTATTATGAAATGGAGGCAGGTATATTTTTTAAATAAAATTGTGACATGTTAAGCTGAGAATATATGTTCAGTGGTGTATCTAGGGTTTTCAGCACCCAAGGACAACTGGAGATTTTGCACCCCCCCCCCCCCGTTTGCTATAATGCAGTGGGTAAGGGAGAGAAAATGTTTTAAAATAATAGTATTTTTAGTTGGAAATTTAATGTTTTTTTTTAGTTTAAATTGTCTACTTTTTTAAAGCACTTTTATGCATATATTCTCAAGGATTCATTAAATTTTAACATTGTAATAATTTCAAAAAATTTTATAAGGGTGAGTCGAGCTTTGCTAGAGTTGTTGAGGAGATAAATTGTCTGTTGGGTATATACAGCTAATGGAAGCTTCATAATCGTAGACAAAAATCGTAGGAAAAAGATATCCTCATACTGATGGGTTGGGTTCGTGAATGGCTCTCATTTCATCTTTAGAGCATTTAAGAATGGAAAGCATTTCATTTTAAAATTTTGTAATATCAATTTCATTCCTCCTGAATGCTGTGCCTGAGGAGAGATGTTCCCTGTTTCCATCCTAGCTATACCATTGTATATGTAACCTTCATAATTTTCGATCCTTCTTGCGAAACAATCCCCCACCCCCAATTTTTTAAACATCTATGTCACAGTTGCACCTTGCCTGGTGCAGCATAGCCATATCTTGCTCTTGCACCATTAAACTTCACAATCACTCGATTCTGTAATATTCATTGAAATGAAAAGTGCTTTCGAATACTACTTTTCTTACACAATATATCTTAAATAATCACAACTTTACTTACTATACTTTTTAAAGCAAAAATTATGAATACTATGCATAAGATTTAAAAATTTTCTAAGAATTGTTTAATGTAATATAGAAAAATATTTAGTTACTTAAAATATAAGAACATAGAAGGAAAGGTTGTATTACATTTTTAGATAGTGAAAAGGTGCAAGTGCATTATACTGTTTTTCTTCTAAATCTAATCCTTATAAATAAATCATATGTTAAAAAACACTATAACAGGTCAATTGAAAAGTCCCCGGCCTGACACATAGATGGCGCTACTAGAATTAAATCCATATGTTTTTAGTTAGCTCTAACCCTAAAAAGATGCGTGTATAAATTTGACAGCTGTCGGATCATTAGTTTCTGAATTATAGCATTTTGAGTGAAGTAACTTTTGTTGTTGTGAAAAAAATGGATAAAAAGGAATTTCGCGTGTTGATGAAATATTGCTTTTTGAAGGGAAAAATACAGTTGAAGCAAAAACTTGGCTTGATGCCGAGTTTCCGGACTCTGCCCCAGGAAAATCAACCATCAAGGATTGGTATGCTAAGTTTAGACGTGGTGAAATGAGCACCGAAGACGCTGGACGCCCAAAAGAGGTTACCGACAAAAACATTAAAAAAATCCACAAAATGATTTTGAATGACCGTAAATTGAAATTGAATGAAATAGCAGACACTCTAAAGATATCAACTGAACGTGTACATCCTATCATTCACGAATATTTGGGTATGAGAAAGCTCTGTGCAAAGTGGGTGCCGCGCGAGCTCACTATTTACCAAAAACAACGACGAGTTGATGATTCGGAGCAGTGTTTGAAGATGATCAAGCGTAATAAACCCGAGTTTTTGCTTCGATATGTGACAATGGATGAAACATGGATCCATCCTTTCACTCCGAAGTCCAATCGACAGTCATCCGAGTGGACTGCACACGATGAACCCGCTCCAAAGCGTGGGAAAACGCAACAGTCGGCTGGCAAGGTTATGGCGTCTGTATTTTCGGATGCGCATGGAATAATTTTCATTGACTCCCTTGAAAAAGGAAGGACCATCAACAGCGACTATTACATAGCGTTATTGGACCGTTTGAAGGACGAAATCGCCGAAAAACGGCCGCATTTGAAGAAAGTGCTGCTTCACCAAGACAATGCACCGTGTCACAAGTCAGTGAAAACGATGGCAAAAATCCATTAATTGCTTCCTCATCCACCGTATTCTCCAGATCTGGCCCCTAGCGACTATTTCCTGTTCTTAGATCACAAAAGAATGCTCGCTGGGAAGAAATTTTCGTCGAATGAAGAGGTGATCGCCGAGACTGAGGCCTATTTTGAAGCAAAGGACAAATCGTACTACAAAAATGGTATCGAAAAGTTGGAGGGTCGCTATAATCAGTGTATCACCCTTGAAGGGATTTATGTTGAATAAAAAAAAACTAATTTTGCCAAAAAAAAATTTTTTTTACTGTGGTAGGCCGGGGACTTTTCAATTGACCTGATACATAGTTAAATAATGGCATTTATCAGAAGAATAAAATAATTACTGGTAAATATAGGTAATTTTTTTTTTTTTGAAGAAAAAGTTTTCTTTGTATATACTTAAGGTAACCACTCTCCTTAAATTGTAATTCTGGTTCAGGCATTTCTCTTGAAAAATATCTTTTAAATTTTGTATGGAACTTGACAGAGAGAACTTATACATATTGCACACCTCCTCTCATTTGTGATTGCTAGATCATGAAGAATAAATTGCAATTCAACACAACCCTTCTTAGATTTTTAAAGTTCATAATATGAATCATCTGACATTTGCAATCTTTCATCAATTTTAAGAAAATTTAATCGGTCTGAAGAAAAATTTATAAAATATAATACTTTGAGAATAGTCAAAAATCTTTAAATATTTCTTTTAGTTTGACATTTTTTTTAAGAAATTTTTTTTTTTTTTTTTTGCTGAAAAATATACTTTCGTAAATTCACGATTCTTCAGGGTCTGGTTTTTCTGTCTTAGGTAAACACGGGTGACGCACCTCCGGAATATCCTAGCGATTCTTCAACATTTTTCTTCCCACCCACCCCCATTTTTTTTTTTTCAAACATCTAAATCACAGTTACATTTTGTCTGGCGCGGGATATCCATATATGGCCTTAGAGTCATTGAACTTTAGATATGGCTTTTGTTCCAGGAACCCACTATCTGTTCTTCAGGGTCTAATAATTAGGTTAGTAGAGGATTCATTATCTTTTCTCTATCCCATTGTCTTGAAGACCCGTGTGGTGACCGGGGATGACAGAATAGTCTAATTGTAGCTCATGCATGTCGTAAAAGTCGACTAAAATGGGTACCCAGCGTCTGGGGGTATAGCCGGGCACTCTGCCCCTGGGGATTATCTCAGGGACTTGCCTTCTTCGGGTAAGTACGAGTATCATGACCCCGAGGCACCCTAGTAATCATTTTTCCGCATGAGGCATACTGGCTTTGGTAAACATGGGTGTTGCGCCCTCGGGATACCCTAGCGATCCTTCTTTATTTTCGACTCTCCTTCTTGTCAAACAATTTGTGTCTTTTCTTCTCATCTAGACCACAGTTAAATATTGTTTGGCGCAGCATAGACATATCTGGCTCTTGCGCCAATAAACTTTACTTTCTCTCTTGACCCTTCATGTTGATCAATCTTTTTTCATTGTTTTACAGTCTAGATCACAGATTTACCTTGTTTGGCGCTGTATGACCACGTCTGGCTCTTGCGCCAATAAAACTTCACTATCATCATCACCCATTGTCTTTAAAAAACGCAGTTGAAATGTCTTAGGGATACTTAAGCTACCTTTTCTTATTTAAGATCCTCATTCTTGTCAACCAAATTCTAACTTTTCCTTTATTTGGTTTTTTTTTTTTTTCTGTCTAGATCGCAACTACAAATGTTTGGCGCGGCATCTCTAAACATGATTTGGCGGTTGCTCGATAAAACTCTTTACTTTTACTCCCTTCACGTGGAGTCTAGATCACGTATATATACTAAGTGCGCCTATTAAATAACGAGACTGACGCTGCTACAGAAGAAATAGGCAGGCACCAAACGCCAGAGACCAACAGTTGAGCATGAAACCCTCTCTTTCGAATGCAGTGCTTTTTGTTTCTGTGAACACAAATCCGTATAATCATACTCTATATTCGCATAAGTTAATTTTTTTTTTTTTTCCTTGCTTCATGGGGGAATGATAAGTGAGCAACGAATTGTGAAACTTCACACGAAACTTGGAAAACCCACAACTGAAATTTATAATTTATTGAAAGAAGTATAAGGCAATGAATGTTAATCGCATGTATGTGTTGTTGAGTGGTGTTAGCATTTTCAAGATGGCGGAGAAGATTCCCTCCGACGTCAAAATCGGATGGCAACATCGAAAAAATCGGTAATCTGGATCGATTTGACCGTCCGTTAAGTATTCATGCGATTGCAGAGACTGTAGGAATTTACAATGAATCTGTACGGCAAGTTTTTTCACCAAGAAATTGTCTGTCGAGGTTTCTAGCCAAGTACAGCATCCCAGTGTTAGGCCATTCGGCCGAACTTGCACCATGCGACTTCTATCTGTTTTTTAAGGTGAAATCTGCATTAAAAGGAACAAGATTTCAGTCCGCTGAAGCTGAGAAAGAGAAATCGGTACACGTCCAGTAGGGGCTGACAGAAGACCTTCAGTACTGTTTCGAACAATGGAAGATTCTCATGGAGCGTTGTAGGGATAGAGGAGGGTTAGATTAGTCCCACTGTAGCGCTTGCATTCAGTAAGAACGACTAAAATGGGTACCCAATGTCTGGGGGGTATAGACGAGCTTCCTTTCTTTGGGATTATGTCAAGGGAACTCGGGGACTTGTCTCTTTTAGGTAGGTACAAGCATCGTGACCCCGAGATACCCTAGTGATCGTTTTCTTTCCCATGGGGCTTATTGTCTTTCGTAAACGCGAGTTACGCACCCTCGAGATACCTTAACGATCCTTCTCTATTTTCGACCCTTCTTCTAATCAAACGTTTTGTCTTTTTTTTTTCAAACGTCTGGACCACAGAAACATTTTGTTTGGGGCAGAATAGCTTCATCTGACTCTTGTGTCATTTAGGTTCACTTTCACTCTCTCACTGGATCTTGCTCCATAAAACCCAACTTTCACTCACTCACGGGGCCGCGGTAGCCAGCGGCTGGCGGTTTTCGTTCAGTCGCGGGTTCGATCCTTGGCCACCAAAGACCCGCCGTGTAGCCGGGGCTGATGCACGTTAAATCTGTCGGGGCCCAAAGTCCTCCTGTTGGCGTGGTGTAAATGTCAGGAGAGGGGGGTGCCAGCTCAGGTGTCGTCCTCGTCACTTGACCGTGGTTCAAAATTACGAGGTCCGTCGCCAATAGCCCTCGTGTTGCTTCTAGTGCGACGTTAATAAAAACTAAACTAAATTCACTCACTCGCTACTCGCAGTAGAACCATATCTTGAATAACTTCTGCGCATGGCAGTAGCCGTGTGATCATGGTCGAGAGAAGAGATGGTAATTTTTGTTCTTATGGATGAACTGTTCTTACCAATTCTTGATCATTTTTAAGACCTTTTTTTCTTTATTCGCTTGTTCTTTAGATTTCTTGAACCAAAAACTCGAATGCATTAAATGTTATAAAACTACAACATGATCTTGAAAGCTTTAAACCACGCGATAAACATTAATTGCCACACACTTCTTTCAGTAAATAAGTTTCAGCAACGGTTCTTCTAAGTTTCATGTAAAGATCCACAATTCGTTGCTCTGTTGTTTCATTCGTCATTTTTCAGGCAAATAAATAAAAACTCAAAGGCTAACGAAAGCTACTGGTATACGGATTTGCTTACAGAAATGAGAGAAGGCTTCACGCTAAACAGCTGTCTTTCGCTGGAGTTTGGCGCATGCGTACTTCTTTCGTAGCAGCTCTAGTATCGAAGTTTAACAGTCACATCTCGTAAGCCCTATACTACATGCTGAGAATTAAAAATAATCTTTGGGGGAATTATAAACGCTTAAACCATTTTTATTATGTATTAGTATGCTCATCATATAAATGCTTTTTTTCATTTTACAATTAAAACCTAATAAAAAATACGATAATTTTAGAATTGTTTCATAAATTAAAAACTAACAATATAAATTAGACATAAAATAATAATAAAATTAAATGGGGAATTCAGTTTTTATCTCGTTTAGGTACAGAAATCGATCACGAAACGAACGTGAACAGTTCCAAGAGAACCAAAGACTTGCCTTTCAAACACCTCTTCCAGTTCGGAGTCCATTATCGTTCCTTAAGCTATGTGGACCTACTTCCATGACCTCCTTGATTCGGATATACTTCGGAGATCAGCCAGCTGAAAGAGCTAGGTCTGTTTCTCCTCAATTTTCTGATTGGAACCTACCTCGCAATAAAATATCCGCACACCTTTAAAATGTCATTTTTCGTCAAAATTTTCGATTTTTTTTTTTTTTTATTTTAATGTAAGTTTAAATTTTAAACTTTTTTCTTTCTAATAGTGTTTAAATTTCGCATATACCTTATTTAGAACTTAAGTTACAGGGATTTTAATAGCTAATTTTTAATTACATTTGAAAGTTTGTTTTTGATTTTTCTCAAAATGAGTTTCCCCGACATATATACATGTGGCAACGCAGATAGAAAAAGTTATGAATCAAATTAACTTAAATTTTGCAAATATCTTCCTTATATAGTTTTTAAGAACCCCTACTACTTTCATGGTTGTAAAATTGATACGTTTTTAGTTACAAAGGTGTAAATAATGTTATAACTTTTTTATTTTTCATTGTTATTTGACTCGAAACACAATAAAAATTGTAGTAATACGATTTTCATCATGAAAGTAGTACCAGCCCTAAAAACTGTTATGATGAATAAGATAAAATTTATGGAATAATGATATTTTTGTTTACTTTTGAGTTACGAGCGTCATTCTGATAATCAACTTATGTACTATTTTCACTCTGTTTTCCACTCCAATTTTTTTTAAATTAAAAGTAGATTACTTAATGTGTTTTTCATAGTTTTAGGTTACATTTTAGCATTAAAAAATATTTTGATAGCAAATATCAATGTATTTAAAAAAAAAAAAATTCCGAAGATGTACGGATACCTTAAAAGCCGTTCTCATTGTTCTATCCAATTGGCAGAGCACTTTTCGAAGAATCTTTTTCGCCGGCGTTTATTTTTCACTTTATGTTTCGACCAGGAGAGGTCCTAAGGGGCATGCACGAAGCCTGCCAAGAGCAGATGGAGGTCGCTCTCTATAATCGACCTCCCTCATGAATCTATAATCGGCCTCCCACATTATTTCAAAGAAAAAGGAGCAAATTACAACACATGAATTGCGGCTGCTCAAGTAGAATATATACCAATCCGAAATTTTAATTGTTTTTAGTGTATGTTTCTTCTAAGTTAGTTATAATTAAAAGCATATATGTTTTAACCACTAAGGAAGATAAGCACATTCGCAAGGATCAAAGGAAAGGAGGTATGTATGTTGCAACACCAATAGCCTCTGTTTATTCGCAGATGACGCAGCAATCCTCACCCAAGGAAATAGTCCAATTAACGTAACTCTGGGGGCCGCGGTAACCTAGTGGTCAAGGTCGTGGGCTAGCGTATGGCGTTTTTCTTTCAGTCGCGGGTTCGATCCTTGGCTGCCAATGACCCGCCGTATAGCCGGGGCTGATGCACGTTAAATCTGTTCGGGGCCTAAAGTCCTCCCGTTGGAGTGGTGTGGATGTTAGGAGAGGGGGTGCCAGCTCAGGTGTCGTCCTCGGCACTTGACGGTGGTTCAAAATTACAAGGTCCGTCGCCAATAGCCCTCGTGTTGCTTCTAGTGCGGCGTTAATAAAAACTAAACTGACGCAACTCTGGAGGATTGCTGTAAACACTAATAAAAATAAAGCTCTCATAATTAGAAAAGTTCACGCCCCCCCTCCCTCTTAATAAAAAACCTCAAATTTTTAATGATCAAATCTCTTGGGATTCTGAGATCAAATACTTAGGAGTTATGACCCCAAGCTCACCTTCAAACTCCTTATCCGATTAATAATTGACAAATGCCAGGCCAAAATCCATAACTGTATACCTAATTGGCAGAAATTCAGTACTAACTCTTGCTAACAAAGTACTTCTCTAAAAAAAAAAAGTAATCCGCCCTATCCTACTTTATGCTTCCCCTACTTGGGGCCATGCCGCACCTACCCACATTAAAAAAATACAGGTCCTTCAAAATAAAATCCTCCTCGTAATTACTAACTGATTTTGGTATGTTAGAAATTCTGTCATACACAAGAAAAATCTCAATATCCCTCCTATTATTAAACACATCAACTATCTCTCTAGAAGATTCTATAATAGAGTAGCAAATCACAAATAAGGGCCCAGCTAATTTTTGCTCACAATAATGGAACCCATGCCCTACCCTACTAATCTTGCAATAATTATTTCCATCTAATTCCCCCATACACTTTGTATTCCAACTCAGACCCTTTTAGTTAATTCTTTTATCACTCCTTCAATAGCTTCTTTCTCAGCCAACCATCTTACTCCTACATCATCATCTATTTAGTTTTTCATCAGCTGTTTACTTACCTGTTAGCCATCCCTACCTCTCCTCTCTTGAACTAGTTTGCTGACCACCGCTGTGCACCCGGCCTTAAAGAACCATTTTTACTTTCCCCCTCCTTCTTCAGCTTTCATATCAACAAAAAAGTTTAAATAATATTTTATTTATTACTATTGTAATTTTACAATAATAATAAAAAAAAATTTAAAGAATAATCATATAAAATAATACTCTCCTCTTGCTGAAGATTGGACATAGTCTATAGAAGGCACTGAGGGGTTAAAAAAATGATATAAATATTTATTATAATCTTACGATAAGATTAGTAAAAAAAAAATTAAATCTTTTAAGAATCTCCTCCTCATTGTAAATAGTTTATTCACTTTCCTATCCTCTTTTCTTTTAAATTCATTTGTGCATTAAACACATTTCTAATATGCTTATTTTAATATTAAAAAAAAAACCAAGGCTTCAATATGACACTGAGTAGAGTCCACCGAAATGGTACTCGTCTCTATCTGATTGTTGTTGATGGTGCAATACTTCAAAACATGGCATTTATTGGTATAAATGCAGCGTCGGACATCCTATCCTTTAAGCACTAATGAGAGATACACTTAAATATACAACCTCAGCAAAAGTGAGTAGAGACTCGTTCATATTGTATGATATATCGGTGATTGAAATGGAGGGGTAAAATGATCTTGAAGAGCTTATCCCTTTTCAAAGAAAAAGGGTGAGAAGTGATGAAATTTTATATCCATGCTACTTATTTAGCTTCATGCGTCACTCGAAAACAGAACATATGGAGAAAATAGCATACCTTTAGAAAACAAGTTCAATCGAATCTTCATTCCATATAAACACAGTAAAAGGTAATTATATCTTCATTTTCAAATTATTTTGTAATTTAGAAGTATTTTGATCATATATATATATATTCCTACAAATTCATTTGAGTTTCTAATTTATTTGATAAAGCTCAATAAAAGCTATATGAATCAGATTCTTCTACGGTTTCAAACTCGCAGAGAAAATCCCTATTAAACTTTTTGTCTCCATGCAAAGTACTTAAAGATCCCTAAATCTAATGCCACGTGTTCTGAATAATTCCTCGTATTTAAATTCTTATCAGAGAATTTTTCTGTCTCTTCCGCTTTAGCCACGAAGGTGGAAAGACGCATGTGGGTGACCGCATATTCCATGATGTAATTATTCTTCCTCATCTGTTTTAGTTACGGAAGCGAGTGGACGCACGTCCATCGCTATCTCTATTTAACATCATCTCTCTTGAAATAAACTTGGAATAAATAGACTTTACTCAGAAAATTCTTGTTCCTTTGTCATGATTGTCTAAAAATCTTGAATCGTCTTTATATATGTTCACCACTTTGAATATTATTTTTGAATAATTATATTTTCGAACTACCATTGCTATCTGAATCATTTTACTTCGTTCTATCTTTATAACCTTAGCAAAGCTTTGAAAGTATATGTATAAAAGTGCTTCAAAACATTAAAATGTTTAAAACTATTTTGAATATTGAGAAAAAGAATGATTTTTTTCCTCTTAAAATATTGTTATTTTAAAAACAGTTTTTAAGAATTTTACTCCCTTCTCCATTGTATTTGACAAACTAGAGAGAACGGGAAATCTTCAGTTGACCCCAGGTCCTGAAAACCTTACCTGCGCTTATAGTTTCTATCTATCACAATATTTATTATTTTCAAAGATTTGCAATAAAAATTTATGAATTATGACAACAACAACAACAACAACAACAACAACAAAAAAAAATTCATAGAAAAGCATTTACTGAAAGTTTTATTTTTATGGAACAATAATAAAACGTCGAAAACTACTGATATTTAATATTGAAAAGAGAACGAAACGTCAATCTGGTGCGTTATATAAGAAACGCAAGGCGGTAAAAGATAAATTAAAAGAAAAGGTGTGTGATTCCTTTTTGTGTGTTGTGTGAAATTCGTTAAATAGCTGAATATATTTTCAATGTTCCAACTCATGCCAAGGGGCTTTAGTTTCCCATGAAGGTCAATCTATTATAATAATTCCTTCTGAAAATTCGTCAACTGTACATGTTTGATCGTATGAATCTGAAAGAAAAATATATGGTCCCCTGAATCTGAAATAGAAATAAGAATTGAAGACATATCTTCGACCATTTGACATATATTCGACAAATATGATGTATTATTTGAAAAGAATAATGGGAGTTTTCTAAAAGACATAGAAGCATTGACGAGATTCGATCCAATTATTTCAAATCATATCAATAACTAACTGATACCCGCCCGCTACGCTGGACAGCCGATAATATAATATTTTGGAACCTATACGTAAAATATCAAGAAAATTTTCAATTTTTAAAACGTTAATGGTAATCTAAATTTAAAATTTTAAGAAATTGATTGTCTGTAATAATGGTTATCCACGACTTTCAAATATATGAGAAAAATAAAAAAAAAAATTAGCAAAATGTCACCATATATATATATATATATATATATAATTTCGTAAAATTCATTCCACCGTAACTATACATGTTACACCTAGTATTGCCAAAGATACAACCTTTTGTTAGAAGATTCATCATGTGCTTAGCTTTCAAATGAATACCCTCGCAATGGCATCGTATCTATCATAAGATTTTTGTCCTTGCCTCAAGACATCTTTGAATTCTGACAATTTAGGATTGCAAGTCACTGCAATCCTTAAAAAATTTTTTGCAAGTTGGGACATCCAAAATGTCTTGCGTATGACATAGCCTCTTGAATTCGTTCGTGCATGTAGCGAGGTCCTCCAGTAAACGAAGATTGTTTTGTGAGTGCGCTACTCCGTAAGAAGTCACCGTTTTAGTATTTTTCAAAATCCCGCTAAGTTTTGGAGCTAAACTACACTTTCACCAACGTGGGATTCTAAACTATTTTATTTCTATCGCTAAATATATTTTCAACATGTACGAAATTTCACGTAAAGAGCCCCTTCGCCAAAATTTTGCAAATCTTCCATCAGCGCTTCAATATAAAATTATTAGGTATTTTTCCATTCCGCAAGCGCAAATTTCACCAAGTAAACTTAATGGGGACAATACATAGTATACATATAAAAAAATATATTCCGTTTGGCGTCGGTCATATCATTTTTAGCTATAAATTCACCAAATTTACATAACCCACGGATAAGAGTAGATTAACGGATGAAAATTACATTTTGGATAAGACTTCCATAAAATCCGTTCTTAGTGAGCGTCTACACCGCAAAATGAGTAACTATTCTAAATTTCAAGTAAATCGGTTGAATAGTCTTAGTGATCCCGTGATGAGTCAGTCAGTGGTATTTCGCTTATATATATATATATATATATATATATATATATATATATATATACATACAAAAACATTTTTAAGAAAAGTCACATACCTTATTATCTTGGAATTTTTTTTTTCCAAAACGAAATTATTACTCTGCAGGCTAACTCAATAAAAACGAAAATGCAAGGCTTTTCTGTTATTTTAGACTGTACGCTAGATTTGAGTAACGTAGAAAAATTTCATTTACAGTCAAAATCGTTGATATCAAATGCACTTCCTATTGAAATCAAAGAATAGATTCTTCTAGGGTTTTATCTTTTTTAGACGCAACTGGAGAAGTATTGTGTTATTATTTTACCAATGAATTTAGATACACATAACTTACGTGGTCCAAAATTTGATAATGGTTCCTATAAGAAAGGAAAGAAAAGTGGTCCACAAAATAGGACTAAGAATGTTAATCCAAGAGCTTTGTATATATCTTGTGTGTCTCTATCAATAAATTTGGAGGTGAATGATGCGGCCTAGATAGGGTTTGAGATTGTTGGCTTCTTAAGTATTGTCCAAGAAATGCATTCGTTTTTTTTCTGCTATTCATTATAGATGGAACATTTTTAAAACTAACGTAAATAAACTAACTTAACAGCCTGTTTGCGAGATTAGAATGGAGAATAAAGAGTTATTAAGCGTTTAAAATTGCGATTAAAGAAGGCTTTTAAAAAAAAGTTTAAATATGCTGATCAAAGATGACTACAGAGATACAAAAATAAAGTTGCAGCCAATATTTTCTCGGCAACGCGTCCATTTTAAAGATTATTTATTCATTGTTGATATCGGATGACATCCTTACAAATTTTAATGTCGCAAATAAACTGCTACAATCCCCTAAGTCAACAATTAATGAATCTGTCAAACTAATCAGTACAGCAATCAATTTCCTATTTTCATCTAGATCTCTCTGGTGAAGCCTTTAATAAATATATTAATGATACCGCAGCAAAAGCAATTAATCTTGATATTAACATGGAATTTCCCTTTAAAAGGCACAGAAAGTTCGTCTCTTCGATTATGAATGCACAGGTGCTCAAGCCGAAGTTACAAAACTTATTTAAAGTTTAATTTTACTGCACAATTGTGGATACTGCTCTAAATTATATTCAAGAAAAGTTTATTTCTTTAAACGAATGTGAAACATATTTAAATTTCTAACTGAATTCGGGAACATGTCCGATTGGTTTTGGTTTTATTAACATCGCACTAGAAGTAACACGAGGGCTACGGGCAACGGACCTCGTAATTTTGAACCTCGGTGCAGTGACGAAGGGAAAATGTCCAAAGATGATTTAAAAACACCTTGTACAGATTATGACATTTCCTTAAGTTTTTAATGGCGATTCAATATCTAAGGATGTTAATGGTGATGAGTTGCCTAATTAGTTAATGATGCACAAAATCTTTAATGATTATTTTGCCAATCATTTGAAAAATTTACAATTTATTGAAACAAATAATTTAATTTGATCATTTCCCAACCTTTTTGTTGCCTTAAGAATATTTTTAATCGCAAGAATTCTTTACAATTTCTTCTTTCAAGTGTTGTACCTATGCCAATCATAGTTGCAACATTTGAAAGAAGCTTCTCGAAGCTAAAAATTATTGTCTTACTTAAATTCCTCTATGTTAAAAGAGAGATTAGGTAATTTAGACTTATTGCATTAGAGCAAGATTTGAGAGAAGAAATTAACTTAGATGGCATTGTTGACGAACTTGAAAATAAGGAAGCTAGAAAAGTGACATTTTGTTAGCTACGAATTTTACTCTCGCAACAGTCATTGGAATAACTTAATGATCTTTTCAATTGTTAACTGTCGAATCTTTTAACTGTAATCATATTACCTTAAGCATTGATTCATGGACGGATTCTGGCATAGTTAAAAGGAGAATTTAAAAAGTACTTTGAATAAACTGGCATTTCTACAAACAGACATCTAATATTTCATTAAATTTTTTTTATCAAATGCTTCCTTCTCGAAATTTATCTTTGGGGTATTTGCACATAATATTTCAACATTCCTTATTTTAATAGATAATATTGCCTCCCTTTAACTGAATAATAAACATTTACTTTTGAAATAGTTTTAAATATATATGCATACCCATACTTTATAATCCATCCATGGTTTGATAAATGCATAGATGCAGTGTTTTTTTTACAACGTTTTTCTGAATTTCACTTGGTGTGTGTGTGTGTGTGTCATCAAATTTTCGATCGTTAATTTAACCAACTTCCCATCAAGATAGAGCTTTGAAATTTTGGGAATCGTTCGTACTCGTCTAACAATGCAATATTTAGACGTTTGCGACAAGTTTTAACTAATATTTCAATAATTTTAATAAGTCAAAATATTCTTTCCTCTCGGCGCTTTTAGGTTTGAGGAAAAAATTTCTGCCCCCCTCTGGGAGCACCGGGCACTCCCCACGCAGCATGCGGTATTGTAAACCTTTTGTACTCACAAAGGGGAGATACTATCTCCCCTTTACTATCTCCGAGATAGTAAGGGTTGCTGACTTTTAGTCAGTAATCATTAGCAAGAAAGAAAGTTTCCAATATTTGGCGCCATGTCTTATCACAATAATTTTTTCTGAATTCTGGTTCCCATTATTTTTTTAATAGAATGACTTACAAACTTTCAAATGCATGTTTTGATTTTATGAGTATTATGAATTTTTTAAAACTCTCACAATTGTCTCTTTTTAAGTGAATTTTAAAGTTAAAAATAACTAACAGTTTTAACTAATATTTCAATAATTTTCTCTAATAAACTTTGCCACCATATAAAAACGTTGTTTTTAAAAACGTTGGTTTTTATATCCAATTTTTTACTTGCGAAGAAATTATGGAGACATCTTTAAAAAAAAAAAAAAAAACTAAGTCTGTAATTTGCACTCACTTAAATTGAAAATCTTTCTGATGAATTAAAGTTCGGTTCGATAAATTCATAAATGAATTTTTATCTACTTGCGAAGAATTTTTTTTTTTAATTTTGCTTATCATCAAGGAACTAAGTTTTTAATTTTAAATGCACTGGCTTACAAAACAAATGGATGTATTACAGGTTAAGGAGGTGGCTAAAATTAAATGGTACGGTGGCAATTTTGCCTCTAGAATCGCTCCTGATTTTGACCCTTCCTATTTCTGATGGCCTTCCTTCCCTCCCCTATACACCAAATACTAGCTTTTGTATCAAATCAGGAATATCCATTCATGCGACCCAGTGTACCAATTAATGCGGCCCAAGAAGGGAATGCGAGCGAAATATCAATACCCACTGCAAGAAAATGAAACTCCATAAAATTAATTCCAGAGTTTTTGTGCCAAAAAAAAGCCTATTTTAAGTCAAGTCCACTCGCTTGACTCAGGAACTAGAAAATGAATCCTAGGAATTTCTGAAGAATAAAGAAATATTTTATTATTATTTTTTTTATTATTATTATTTTTGAGACTCCGATAGTCGGAGTAGTTTTTGAGTCGATATAGATATGCTGCGTCCAAATTTTCAAAAGAAATCCATAGAATTACAATTTGACATCCAACTTAAAAAAAAAAAAAATGTCAAAAAGTCTCTTTCATGGGCTTTTACAAATTTTACCTGTTCAAAGAAATATATTTCCCCACTTCACAGTCTTTCAGTATTCATGCCAAGAAGAGTGTACATTTGTGATCAGCTATTTTCGAAAGAGAAACAATCTAAGAGTAAAATTAAAACCAGAATAAAAATCGATAAAAACTCTCTAAAAATAGCAGTCATTTCAATTAAACCAGATATTGCTACCAAATATCAGATTAATTTTATTTCTAGCTATATTTATTCGTATAAAATTAATAACAAAATGCCATACATTCAATATCGTATAATTAGTATAGTAATCCATTATATGAAAATATTCATGAGAAATTCCAAGGATCATAAATTATTTCAAACATTCACATAAATGAAATATTCAGAGTATTTTAAAGATGTTAAACAGGTATTTTACAATGCAACAGCATTACATAAAAATGTAAAATAATTAATTAGAATATTATTTAACAAATAGGTTTTAAACAAATTTGTTAAATAAAAACCACAATGAATCTGGAGACGAATGATTGAAATAATAAAGCTGTCTAATAACAAGTAACATAAGAAAAAATTTAAGTCAATTCCTACTTAGGTCAACAAAGGAAATTTTTATTTTAGTTACTTTTTATTAAATAATTACAATTATTATAAATATGCATATTCATATCAGAGAATCTCATTATTAAGTGGCAAAAGAATTTTTTTTCAGCAATCTACACGCTTCGTCACTGACGGTATTTATTCCTAAATTTATATCCTTCTAAATATCTTCTATAAGAGAAATTTTTCTCTCTCATTTAAAACTAAAATTAATTATTTGAAAACCAAATAAAAAATTTTATACTTCGACGAGATTCGCTCCGAAGGCATGAAGATTCTACGCCGACGATCTACCAACTTCGCCATTCAAGACAAATGACGCAGTAGAAGCATAGGCTTGTTTCTTAATTCATCCGGTAAATTAAATGATTGGAATACAGTTTAGTCCAACCACCCTTGGCGACAGGGATTATTTGGAGGTATTTTGCCAAATGTGGCTAAAAAATTTGCGGACTTAACGTTTAGCCAAAAAAAATCGCCAAGTTTGGTGCCAATTTTTGAAATCGCGCCAAGTGGTTGGGATAAACTGCATTTTCACCAATAAAATGAATTAATATTTGAAAAAACTGTATTAGCATCAAGTGTCATCCACTACAAGTTTAAAAAACGTATTTGAACTTGAGTGGATGAATAAAAAGTATTTTATTAACGATTGAAAATTTGAACAAGATAGAGTGTGAACTAATGGTATGAATTTAAAATTTGAAGTATCCAAATAAAAACAAACAGGGAAATTAAAAAGCAATAGTTACTAAATTCGATTGAAACTGAAAATTGAAATACTTTTCTAAAAAGTTTGGTTTCATGAACATAAATTGGATATTATAAAAAGGATCACTTTGATAAATTGGAATAAATTGCATAAATTATTCATTTAGCTTAATGAAATTATTTTGATATTGCTTGCCGAAAGAACCATAAAAGTATAGTTTATTATTTTATTTATTTTTATATTTAGATTCTAGTTACCCCTGCAAAAATATCACATTTTAATAAACATCATTTGGTTTAATTAATTTAAACATCGTTAGATTTCATTGTCAAATAATTTTTTTTAGCCTAATAATTCTTTATCGATACAAATTTCTCTTTTAAATGCTTAAATGACATATTTAGAATTTTGTTTTTAGTACTATATGACAGAGAAAACTCAAAGCAAACAAAACTATTAATATATATTTTTTTTTATTTTCTCTTATGGTCAATAGTTACGAGCATGATATAGAATAAATTTTAATCCCATGATGCAACTGTGGAAAAATAGAAAAAGAAATTATTTGTTTTGATTCAAAACAGATGGAATAAATTTATCTTAATGAATAATAAGCAAAATAAATGAAATTATTAGGTTAAAAATTAGGAAAAAAGGAATTTATTCTCATGATAGAAAACGGAACCTAAGAATTTTATTCAAGAAGTGGCAAAACAGAAATGCAAAATATATTTACATGAGTGGCAAAGCGGAATTAAAGAATTTTAAGCCATAAGTGGCAAAAAGGAATAAAGAAATTTTTATTATGATGGAAAAAAGGAAATATAAAATTTCTCGATATGAGTGACGCAAAACGGATAAAAAGAATTCACTTCTAGATTGCAGCAAAGAAAAAAAAAAGGAAATTTAATTTTAATGTAGCACGTTATCGTCTGTGGAATTTTCAAGATTTATTAATTTGTCTTTTGAATTAAAAAAGTTTTTTGGCAGGCAGTTTTTAAAACAGCTCCCAAAATAAATTCAATTTCCCGTAGAATGTTCGTTCTGACTATAAAAACTAAGGTAAATTTTTGGTAATTTATAAGTCTTATTCTGTTAAACTAATTTTTGAACTTTGTTTCATAATAGATCCTACAGTAATATTTTTACATAAAGATGAGTAAGCAAACGATGTACATATGTACAGATAACAGTAGACGCATATTTCTCATGAAATAATACTTCTCAAAATGCAGTTAGTTTCTAACAGGTTTGTTAAATGACGACAATATATTCAAAATAGAAATATTTCATGCATGCAATGTAGTTATAAATAAAATAGAAAACTTTTCTAACAATTACGAAATGTTTTCCTTCGTATATCACACATATATTCAACGAAAATATCGGGTGCGCCTGGACTTCAAATTTGCTTGCTTTTTTGCCAGTTTTGGCTTTTTTTGTATTTTGATGAAGGCGTAACGTACCCTCAAATATATTGTTACTTCTAACCTTGAGAAAAAGAAAATCTTCTCTGTAATTTCTTCAGAATCAAATGCTTTTACAAGAACGAATTACTTTTTTTTCTTCTTAGTAACATATACCACATCGACTGTCAGTACTAAACTTATTTTGCATTTCCTGCCATTAAAATGCATTACATTGTCTAAAGCAGGGATGGCGAATCTTTTTGGGAAGAGTGTCACTATCTGAACAATAAAAAATTATGCCTGATACTCCCATACAGCATAAAAAAAATATAAAAAGATGAAACATGCTATGTTATAAGTTAATTATGAGATTTTTGCAAACATATCTTTCTTTACAGTTTGAGTAGTTTAGTGTAAAAAATAATGTAACAAATAAAACAAAAGTTGAAATTTAGGTTTTATTGTGTTATTAAGCATTACATAGGTTCAGTCAGTTAAGTTAGGTATAAAAGAATATTAAAAAAAAAAAGTTCTATTTAGCCCTCCATGGTGAGCTTTTTTTGTAATTATTATTAAATTACTCAATTAAATATAAGAATTAAAGTAAAAGATGAAATATCGAGAAATTGATAATAGCAAATCTTTCCGATATTAAAATTAAAGGAAACGATCAATTATTAAATTGAATATTATATTAGCTACATGTAATAAACATTAAAGCAAACGATAAATTGATAAATTGAATATATTTGTATCGTAACGCAAAAGATTTTCATATCGTTTGGTTTTTTGTTTAAGTTTTTATTTTAGTGTGTGTGTGTGGCAACATTATTATTTTTTCTTTTTGGTTAAGTCAATTTTAAAAAATGTTGTTCTATTGTTGATAAAAGACTTAAACGTTAAAAAGTCGTTATTTTTATTTAGAGTTCTTTTATTCATCTGGCGATCTTATTTAGATCATTTGAATAATTATATGAGATTATTTCAAAATAGCTTCCGCTAAATTATTTTAAACCTTTTTCTATTTTTTATTTACATTTTCTGGCGTCCGCGACAGGACAATTTCGAATTCGAAATCAGAAGATTGCAGATCTTTAACTGTGAATCCAAACATGTTTAGAACTACTAAAGGCTTTATAAAAGAGGATTTGTTGTTTGTGGCGGAAGAAATTGGTGAGATACTACCTGAAAAGGTAAAAATTTCTGAATTAAGAGATATTATTTTAAAGAGCAAAGCGTATCTGGATGATCCAGAATTCGTGACAAATATCTTAGTAACAGCTGTGAGTGAACGAAAACAAAAAGATGAAGAAAAACAAAGGGAATATGAAGAAAGAGAAAATATAAGAAAACAAGAAGAAAAACAAAGGGAATATGAAGAAAGAGAAAATATAAGAAAACACGAACTGGAGTTGGCGAGAATCAACACAACAGTGCCAAGTGTAGCCGAGTTTCAAAATACTATTATATCGGGTGCTAGAAAGAAATTTAATCTGCCAAAATTGGAATTTAGACAGTTTAATGGCGATATTAAGGATTGGCTACAATTTTGGAGCCAATTTCAACATATTCATAATGATGACGAAATCGCGCCAGAGAATAAATTTCAGTACCTTGTTCAAGCGACTGTAAGTGGCTCGAGAGCCAGAGAAGTAGTAGAAAGCTTTCCGGCCACAGCAGCAAATTATTCAAAAGCTGTGGATTGTTTAAAAGCACGATTTGGTAGAGATGAATTATTAGTAGAAGTTTATGTAAGAGAGTTATTAAAATTGATAATCTCGGTTCAGAAACATGAGAAAATTTCGATGACTTCTCTCTACGATAAACTCGAGTCATATCTAAGAGCTTTAGAGACTTTAGGAGTGACTACTGACAAGTGCGCTTCAATTCTTTATCCCATGGTTGAATCTTGTTTTCAAGAAGATTTCTTAAAGGCGTGGAATAGAAGCACTGCTTCAGCAGCCTCAACTGATGCTAAAGAACGACTAACCAATTTGATGACATTCCTTAAAGCAGAAACTGAAGGGGAAGAGAGAATAAATTTGGCTATGGCTGGTTTTGGCTTGTGTGCAGATGAAAATCGACAATCCTTTAAGAAAAAGGTAAGAGATTTTCCCAAAAATAAAAGAATACCAACAGCTGCTAATTTATTGACTACAACTTCAAAAGATGTGAAGAAAGAATGTGTTTTCTGTTCTAGGAAACACTTGAGCTCGGACTGTTTTTCTGCTCAGAAGATGAGTTTGTCAGAGAGGCAAAATATTTTAAGAGACAAACAATGCTGTTATGCTTGTTTAAAACCAAACCATACAGCTCGTTCTTGCAAAGCATTTTTAAAGTGTATAGCGTGTGGAAAGAAACATGTTCCTCTTATGTGTGAAAATCTGGCGGCTATAAATAAAGAACCAGACAAGAACGAGAGTAGAAGTTCAAATCTTGAAATCAATATGTCTAACAACACTTCCAACCCCAGGGTTTTCCTTCAAACTTTGAAATTAAAAATGGTATGCGGAAGAAAAGAAGTCTCGGTTAGAGCAATACTAGATTCTGGGTCACAAAAGACATACGTTCTGAAAAATCTAGTTGAACAAATGGGATACATTCCAATCAAAAAGGAAATCCTCAAGCACTCCTTGTTTGGTGGTGTTGAATCAGAAAAATATGAACACACTTATTATAGAATCAAATTACGAAACCCCGAGAATAATATCACTTGCAACATGGAAGCATTGGACCAGATATCTATATGCGATAACATTGCATCTGTTAGTCCAGGTTCATGGATTACAGAGCTTCGTGAAATGAAGATCAGGTTGTCGGATGTAGGTGAGGAAGCACAACCTGTTCAAGTGCTTCTTGGATCTGATGTAATCGGGAAGCTCATGACTGGCCAGCGTAAAGTTTTATCCTGTGGGTTAATTGCCATGGAAACATTACTGGGTTGGACACTATCAGGTAAAGTTCCTGAGAGTGATATATCTTCACATAGTACTATCCTTATAACCTCCCTTTTTGTAAAAGAAATGGATATCTCTCAGTTATGGAGATTAGATGCCTTAGGGATTCTTGATCCTTCAGAACAAAAAACTAATGAGGAACGTCATAATGCTTCGATGGAATATTTTTTTAAGGACTGTCTCGGTCGATGAAGATGGAAGATTTCTTGTCTGCCTACCGTGGCTTGATGGACATTTGCCTTTGCCAGATAATTTTGATTTGGCAAGAAAAGGGTTGCAAATGACAGCCCATAATCTCAAACGGGAAAATTTATTTAAAGAATACGGGGAGATCTTTAAGGAATGGGAACACGAAGGCATAATCGAAGAGGTTCCTAAAGAAGAAATCAAGTCTCCTTGTCACTACTTGCCCCATCGACATGTAGTAAAGGAAAACAGCACTACAAAGATTAGACCTGTCTTTAATGCTTCGTCTAAACGAAAAGGAACGGTCAGTCTGAATGATTGTGTGGAAAAGGGATTAAATTTGATTGAATTGATCCCTTCTATAATAACAAGGTTTCGAATGTATAAATATGGCGTAACAGCTGATATAAGAAAAGCCTTCCTGCAGATAAGCATCTGTAAAAAGGACAGAAATTTCCTACGATTTTTGTGGTTCAGTAAAGAAGGAGAATTAGTACATTATCGTCATCGCCGAGTCGTATTTGGTGTTTCCTGTAGTCCTTTCTTGCTTGGGTCAACAATCCAATACCTTTTGAACAAAAAATTAGAAGAAACCAATCAAGGAAGTGGGAGATACCCTGTTGTTACTATACAGAAATTAATGAACAGTTTCTATGTAGACAATTGTTTGACTAGCCTAGAAAACCTGTCAGAGCTAAAACAATTCTTTAAAGTAGCCACTGAAATCATGGCTGAAAGGAAATTTGATTTACGAGGGTGGGAGCACTCTAACCCAATTGTTCCCATACTAAATCCTACAAACATCTTAGGCATGATTTGGGACAGACAATATGATACTCTTTCAATAGATATTTCCGATTTGGGAGAAATAAAAGAAAAAATCACAAAAAGAAATATTCTTTCTGCTTCACACAAAGTCTTTGACCCATTGGGCATCACTAATCCAGTGTTGTTGCAACCAAAACTCTTGTTACAAAATTTATGGAAATCTAAAATTGATTGGGATGAAGAAGTTGATCCCAAAACACGTAAAGATTTCCTAAAATGGCTGAGTGAGCTTCAATATTTGAAGCAAGTAAAAATACAAAGATGGTTACACTGTGATAATGGATTTGAACACATTTCGTTGCATTTATTTAGCGACGCAAGCAAATTTGCCTATTCTACTGTTGCATTCCTACGAGTGGATACTGGAAGTGCCGTACATATTCAACTAGTACAAAGTAAAGTTAGGATTGCCCCTTGTGGGAAAAAGGAAACAACGATCGCAAGGTTAGAGCTTCTTGGTGCTACTATATCGGCTCGCCTTTCCTCTACTCTCTTGAAAGAATTTCACACGAACAACGTTTATTTCTGGACTGACTCAACCACAGTACTGGCTTGGCTAAAGAGAGAAGAATCTTGGAGTATATTTGTTCATAACCGTATTCAAGAAATTCGACAGCTGACATCAGTCAAATCCTGGAGACATGTACCCGGATCTTTGAATCCTGCAGATCGTCCTAGCAGAGGGTGTTCAGCGAAGCAACTATACAGTTCAAAATGGTGGGAAGGTCCCAGCTGGTTGTATCTTTCGCCTAATGAATGGCCAAGTAACGATGCAGTAGTAGATGTCAATGATGAAGAAGTGAACAAAGAGAGAAAAAGAACTGTAGTATCCTGTATGGTAAATATTCAAACAGCAGATATTATGAGCGATTATTTTTCCACCTACAGTAGGAACGTCAGAGTAGTGGCATGGATTCTTCGGTTTATTCATAACATTTCAAATGTAAACAAGTTAAGAGGTAATTTAGTCTATGAAGAGTTTAAGAAAGCAGAAAATTTGGTTTTTAAGTCCATGCAGTTAAGGTCTTTTCAAGATGAGAAATTTCTTGCTAAAATGCAAGCCTTTAAAGATGAAGAAGGACTTCTCAGAATAAGAACCAAATTAGTGGACAGTGATGAGAAGGAAGATTTTAAATTCCCAGTTTTATTGCCTGCCAATGATGTTGTAGTGAAGTTAATTCGAGAAGAACATAAAAAGGCAATGCATGCAGGTTCTTATATACTACTTGCCAGGCTTAGAGAAAATTTTTGGATAATTAAAGCTAAAAAGTTAGTCAAACAGGTTCTTAATGAATGTGTGACGTGCAAGCGTTATAAAGCTAAACATGTTGAGGTACCTTTCGCACCACTGCCTAGAGAGCGAGTTACTCAGACAAAAATATTTGAGGTAACGGGTATAGATTATGCCGGTCCTCTTTACCTTAAGTCGAAAGAAAAGGCATGGGTTGTTTTATTTACTTGTGCTGTCTACAGAGCAGTTCATTTTGAATTAGTCCAGTCTCTCACTACAGATACTTTCATTCAAGCTTTAAGACGATTCATTGCCAGAAGAGGCAGGATTTCAGTAATTTATAGTGACAATGGTACGAACTTTGTTGGAGCAAATAATGCCTTGAGAGCATTAGATTGGAGTAAAATTGCTGTATATTCAACTTCTCAGAAAATCACTTGGAAATTTATACCACCCACAGCGGCATGGTGGGGTGGATGGTGGGAGCGTATTGTAAGAATGCTAAAAGAGCTACTTCGACGAGTTTTGGGGAAGTCTATTTTAAATTATGAAGAGCTCTTAACTATCTTGTGTGACAGTGAGTCAATAATCAATGCTAGGCCATTGACTTACCTACAAGATGATCCAAATGAATTAATACCTTTGACTCCAGCAATGTTTATTCACGGAAATAGCAACAATGAAACTCCAGATCTAGATAAAGTGGATCGAACTTCGTTGATAAAACGCATCAAATATTTGCAGAAATTACGTGACGATCTTAGACAAAGGTTTAGAAATGAATATCTTGCTCTTCTAGTACACAAGGGGATAAGGAAAAGTGGTGTTTTAGAGGTGGGAGATGTTGTGCTCATTGGGCATGACAATGTCCGCCGCATTGACTGGCCTCTTGGTGTTATCTTGGAAGTTTATCCTGGAAGAGATGGTGTTCCTAGAGTTGCAAGATTTAAAACCTCTAACGGTGAGAAGATACGCCCTTTCCAAAGACTTTATCCTTTGGAAATGTCTGCTAAAACTGAGATTGATGTTTTGAAAGCTTCAGGAGAAATCGGAGAACTTGCTGAGAATACTCCTGGCTTACCTACTAAGGATATTCCAGACTCTCCTGTTGAGGACACTGATGATTCTAAGGTGATACACCATACAAAAACTAGATTGGGAAAAACAGTAAGAATTCCTCGCAAATTAGACTTGTGAACTCATGAACATATTTTTTGACTTTTACAAATTGCAAGAGAAACTTAATGTTTTATATCTGTATTGCATATTTGAAATTCGATTTATTTTAGAATTTAGTTGCAAAGTTCTATTGTAACCTTTCACTTTGCAAGATGGGAGTATGTATCGTAACGCAAAAGATTTTCATATCGTTTGGTTTTTTGTTTAAGTTTTTATTTTAGTGTGTGTGTGTGGCAACATTGTTATTTTTTCTTTTTGGTTAAGTCAATTTTAAAAAATGTTGTTCTATTGTTGATAAAAGACTTAAACGTTAAAAAGTCGTTATTTTTATTTAGAGTTCTTTTATTCATCTGGCGATCTTATTTAGATCATTTGAATAATTATATGAGATTATTTCAAAATAGCTTCCGCTAAATTATTTTAAACCTTTTTCTATTTTTTATTTACAATATTTAAGCTAAATGTAATTAAAATTGAAGCAATGATTAAAAAATTGAAAAGTGATCTGGTACGCCAAAAGTTGGGTGGCGAATAAATATGAAATAATTCGAAATAAAAACCAACGTTTTTATATGGTGGCAAAGTTTATTAAAAGAATTATTAAAATATTAGTTAAAACTGGTCGCAAATATCTAAATATTGCATTATTAGGCAAATAAGAACGGTTCCCAAAATTTCAGAGCTCTAGCTTGAAGGGAAGTTGGTTAAATTAACAATAGACAATTTGATGACACACTGATACACATACATACAGACACACACCAAGTGAAATACATAACAACGTTAAAACTAACTAAAATTAATTAATCCGGTAAATTAATTGGTTGGAATACAGTTTAGTCAAACCACTCTTGGAGATAGGAATTATTTGGCGGTACTTTGCCAAATGTTTCTAAATTGGTCCGTGAACATTCTGCCAAAAAAAAAAAAAAAAAAAAAAAAAAAAAAAAAAAA
>BMAW01095319.1:343868-395193 GCA_019974015.1 Nephila pilipes
CAATTATTTAAATTGCGCCAAGTGATTGGGCTAAACTGCATTATTTTAAAAAATATGAGTTAAAACTTGTCGCAAACGTCTAAATATTGCATTGTTAGGCGAGTACGAACGATTCCCAAAATTTCAAAGCTCTAGCTTGATGGGAAGTTGGTTAAATTAACGATCGAAAATTTGATGACACACACTCACACTCACACACACACACCAAGTGAAATTCAGAAAAACGTTGTAAAAACTTGAAACATTTGTTCATAAGTAATTATTAAACAATTATTAGTATTATTATAGTACAGCTTTTAAATTTGTATTTTTTTAAAAGCCATCTATATTAGGATTAGTTAAAGTTGCTAACAAAATTTGGTGTATCAGGTGCATATCAGCTAACCTTGAACAAAATTTGATAATAATATATTCACAATTAAAAAAACGTTTATTCATAAACATATATGTTAATCCTAATCTACAACAATATCCGACTGCAAAATTGTGTAGACTTGGAAAACTGCTGATTGGTACAAATTTTCAAAACTTAATATAATTTGAATCACTTTCAGTTGAAATAAGTTGCTTATGTTTGCTTTTTAGTGTAGTATGGTGCTGTCAGCCAACAATTTCAATTTGGAGTTCACGTGCGTAACAACTAACATCCAGTAAATAAATTGAAAAAGTTATTTTTTTTTCCTTTGAAAAATATCAATTTTTTTTATCTCCTTGAAAATTATTGAATGAATCCTGCAAAATGGATTTTAAAATTTTAAATCTGTTATTGTTCAGAACATTATTGACTTAAGTAGCCAGTTCCTGTATTAATATGAAATATATTAATTTTTTTTCTACAAAATCACAACAATTTGTTCGCAAAAGAAGATATATGACTAGTTGATGATGTGGGGAAAATACAATTTTTACCTTATAACCTCAAATTAAAATTTCAAATTTAAATACCCCAAAATGTTGGTAAGTAAAGCTTAATTCCATTGCCAATTTCATTCTTGAGTAGCACAAGCACACACTGGGGAGTTCATTCGTTTTCTTCCAGATATTTTAAAACACATTCCCTTAAATTCCAAAATCTCGCTTCCTTTTTAAAGTTAAGGCATATTACAACGAAGGAGTAACCATTATCGTCTTTTTCTTACGGAAAAAGCTTCAAAAACCGTCGTTGTTTCAGAGCCCGTGTTTTGTTGATACAACGCCCTACAGGATCAGCAACAGAAGACAAGATTAAATCCTCGGCAAGAATGAATAATTACAATGCTACTTAAAAACTTTCCCTCCCCAAAAATTTTCGAGCTATGTAACAAAACTTTTTACCCTGCCAAACATACAAGGCGCTCCATGCGTCGAATACTAACGAATTTTGGACAATCTACTTTGTTAACTTCAATTATAACTTTATGATCTTTAAAAGTGTCATCGGCCATAGTTAAAATCAATTTACGCAAATCAAGTAGTTTTTCCCTGATACCAAAATTATTGTTCGTGTTTCGCATAAATATGCTTAGCTGTACATGGTCTGTGATGTCACAACTTTCATCCAAAGATAGTGAAAAATATTTGCAATATTGTAGTCCAGAGACAAATTGTGTGCCAACACTCTTACCCACGTCATCTAAGTGACGCAGAATGGTATTTCGAGACAAAGCTATTTTATCTAACATATTTTTGACTTTTATATCACCAACACTTTGGGCGAAATAGTATCGAATTCCCTCTCGCACGAACAAACAAAGCGCCAAAGAAATCAACACTATTTAGTCTATTGTGTTCCTAAGTAACAACTACATTGGTCGCGACCCGATGTCTAATGCATTGTTGTACTGGTCTCTGGTAATGTTGTTCTCCGAGAAGGTTGATTCAATTGAGTATGAATGGAGTTTTTACGGATTTTGACAGCATTCCTGGGGACGACATTTTTTTTTTTCAGATTTTGTTTTAAATATTTCAAGAAGTCTTCGCGGGCCACTGTTAGGTCTCTGAAGTATCATACCGTGGCAAGCGTGCCACGAGTCCTAAGGCAACGCAAGTAATTCTTCAGAAACATTACCTCAATTGAACATTTTGAAAAGAAGAAACTTGTAAAGGAGGGCAATAAATGCATAACTATACTTATCTTTCAATCATTCCATAAATAAACACATTTTTTTTTGTTTCATTAAAGATGTAATATTTATCAAGTTTTAATGTGAAAAAAAAAAAAAAAAAACGTTTCAAACAATTATGTGTCGAATAGAAATTGAAGTTTTCGAATAAAAAAAAAAGAAAAGTACGTAAACTATAATAAACGAGTTCGAATGAAATTAAATCAAAGAACTTTCAATAAACGTGTGCTTAAAAGAAGGAGATCTCATGAAAAAAAAATCGATACGATAAATTTAAATAAATTGCATAAATTATTTATTTAATACAGCGAAATAATTTTGATGTTGCCTCCTTAAGGAACGATGAGAATGTAATTCATATTCCAGTGATTTATATATTTGTATTCTAATAACATTATATATATGTGTGTGTGTGTGTAGAATCCTAACTACAGAACACCCCTAGACGAAACCAACATGGCTCGTTGGTTTTGTCTAGGGGTGTTCTAGATTCAAAAACAAAGCGGATTTTTAGAAGATGACATTTAACTAAGCAATATATTATTGTACAGTAATTACAAAGTTAAAACAGAACTATTGATTACACATATTAAAGAGCTATCAGATCGCACGTCCTTCCATATTTCCCGCACCCTCGCGTCTGCCGGTACTCGTGTGGGCCCCTTGGAATGAGGTCACAAAGTAGCGATCAAGTTCGTGGTGACATCTAGTGTTGGAAGGCGTCTCAAAATGTAAACATCTTACATATATATAATTTGAAAGTATTAGATTTCATTATAAAATGGTTTTTCTTTCATCTCTATTAATAAAAGGCAGAATTTGCTATTTTGGTCGTTGACGTAGCGAAACGATTTCTAAACATGTAACCATGAAATTTGGTACAAATAATTTATGAATATTGATAATTAGAGATGGATTGATAATTAGGGATGGTAATTTTCGTTCTTTTGGATGAATTGTTTCACTGTCCTTGTTCATGAAAAAAAAAAAAAAAATACACCTTGTTCTGTAACATGTTTTTAGAACCTTTTGTTCTTTAGATTCCTCTAACAAAACCTCTAAGATTCTAATGAATTTAAGGCTATGGAATTACTACATATGATAACTTTACACACTTTAGGAAAAATCAAATGGTTTGAATTTTAGAAAAAAAAATGCTTTTAATTCAACTGATGCTAAATAGAACAGTATTTTCTAATTTTTATAGCAGGTAATGAAAATTAAGTACCTTTGGTAATTTCGCAGGACGAGTATTTTTTTAAAAATATTTACTAACTCAAAATAAATAAATTAATTAAATTAATGCTGGTAAAACAATTTGAAATCATTTGAATGTCGTATAGTACAGGGATAGGCAAATAGCGGTCCGCGAACAGAAAAATCCGCCTTGAAACGAGATTTTTTTACGGTGCGTTAAATCATACGAAGCAAAACTAGGTCTTTTCGTAAGGCATGTAGGTGAAGGCAATTTTCATCATTTCCCGTTTGTTAGGAAAACAGAAAGTACTTGACTATTTACAACTACCAACTACAACTATTTTGTTTAATTTATATTTATTGATTTTATAGCAAAAACCATATCTTTCCTAAAATGCAAAGTTAACTATTGAATGCAATCGTTTTAAAAAGGTACTACCCACCGTTAGCCTCCGCTTCCACAAAGCCACAACAATTGACTACCCCTGGTATAGTGTATTGTAATTTATATTTTATTTCAAAAAATTAATATTTTTACAGAAAAAATTAATTAGCAATTCCGCTTCTTATGTAATGTATAAAATATTACACTCTTGCTAAAATACGCAAAATAACATTTAAATATGTTTTATTTTAGTCTACAGAGTATCTGCAATAATTAAATACTAAACGTATAAACTTGTTTAAGTATTTTCCATATTTTTAGTAAAAGGTACATATGAAATATATTAAACATTTAAATTCGTATTCCACTCTCATTCGCTTTACTAATACGCAATAATTAGAACCAATATAAGGAGAAAATTTTCATAAGAAAATTCTTTCAAATTCATCGATACATAATACTAATATATATTATTGATTTTGCATCAACATATATAAACCTGCAATAGCACATCATCTTCAAGTTAGTTTTACATTATAAACCCCGAAATATATATTCTTTCGAAGAATTATAAATCCTTTACCAAAAATTTTATATATTATATTGCACATCATATGAATGCTCTTTTTACCTTTTCTAAATAATACTCACATCTAATAAAAGTGCGAGAATTTTAAAAGGTATAATTGTACAAAACTTTTTTATGTAGCGGAGGAAAGCCTTTTTACTCAGCTTTTCTAAGAATCTTTCCTACGTCATCGTGTGTGACGTAACCACAAATGGATGACTACCACATTGGAACGTTAATTGCTCTGTTTGGCGATCTTGGCACATTTCAAAAAAACTTTTAACTCCTCTAAGTAAAGATTTCCCTCAAGACCTGCTGCTGATTTTTTACTTCCATCGGAAAGAGCTCGCTCGCAGGAGTTTTTTCCCTGTTCACTTCATTTCCTTCGGAGCCGTTCGATCCAGCTCTTTCGTTCTTATTACTGTCTGGCTGCGGTGAAAAGGAGACATTTATTCTTATTGACAGAGACAGCAAGAACGGAATAATCTGGTCTCTTGGATGGATTTTGTAATTATTTCCAGAAGCAGACGGAACAAGTCGACGGGCCAGAGTTAAATAGGACTTTATAATCTTTATCCTTTGGAAATTTCAACTGAAAGAGATTCCCCGACTTATCAACGTATTATAGAAGATTCAAAGGAACGTCTCTCCTTGTCTAGGTGACGACAGGGTTTCTGAGAGGCAGCCAGTTACTTGATCCGGCCGAATCAGTAAGCCGTTTTAGTTTCTTTTATAACATTTCTATCACTGTATGTTGA
Source organism: Nephila pilipes (assembly GCA_019974015.1). Classification (NCBI taxonomy): domain Eukaryota; kingdom Metazoa; phylum Arthropoda; class Arachnida; order Araneae; family Nephilidae; genus Nephila; species Nephila pilipes. The sequence continues at coordinate 348,879 of BMAW01095319.1, forward strand.
CTTAATACTAAGTTAACTGACTTGGGAGGATGTCAGAAATTAAACGATATCTCCCAAAGTAAGAAATAAAACAATTTTCACCATGCAAAAAGTTCACCACGCAACGGTTGTTATGAGTTTTATTTCTTTCTTATAGGCATAAACTTTTACTGTTCCAATAATTTTTTTAATGTATGGGAAAATGAATAATGCGACAGCATCTATATAAATACATGTTAAAAAGAAAAAAATAAATGAGTGATTGTTAACTTGAGTAACATTACTTATATTGTTTAGCGTTTTATCAATGAGAATAAGAGTATTCAAGGAATGCAGTAGTTATTTATGAGAACAGTCGAAGTTCTAAATAGGAGATAAAAACGTAGCTTCTCACCACATAAGCCTGTAAAGGAATATTTCTCTTTTGTTTTCTTTATTAACGAGTAAGTTGTAAATAAAGGAGAAAAAATGCCTTTTAAGTGGTGATCAAAATTTTTTGAAAGAAATATTGTCTTTAACCTCCGACACGCACACTTGCCAAAACCCTTGCTTCTGGTTATACCAAGTGTTAGTAACTAGATTGGCAATAGCCAGATTCAGTTGTAGAAAACCAGATTAAGATCAGATTCCTTCGGAATATTGATAGTGATAAAAAGGGAGGGAAAAGAATTTGTGAAAAGAATTATGTTCCGAAAATCGACGGTTGAGGAAAATGCATACGAAATAGTTTAATTAAACGAGATTTTGCACGAAGCGTGAGTTAAGAAATCAAACTATAATTTCACAGCTCCATAGGCAACAGCAATAAAAGTAATTTAGATAATGAAGACACGGAAAACGTTTCGAAAGGCATTTCGAGGACTAGTTCAATTAAACAGGAGTGTTACATTATCACATAATGCTTTGCCCGTGAAGTTGTTTTGTAAAGTTTCCCTATTATTCATCTCTTCCGTCTCATCGGTAATGATCTATCTAGTCACTAAGTTCCAGTCTAATCACACACATATAACAGTCAGATAATGAAGAGACAAATGATTGCTCTCATGAGTTTAAAGATAGCTATTAAATCATGAGTACGATATTTCTCTGCCTGCCAACCCTCAACATGTTTGTAATCTAGTCTACCGTCTACGTTAAAGATCAATATTATCAACGTACTGGGATCTGAGCGAGTACACTTATGACTACTAGGGATTCGAGTGGTTTTCTTAGCTTTAAATAAATCCGGAGATCCTTGTTCTATAAGTTCACGCATACCAACTATGTCTACGCACTATTAATATCATTACTAACTTCACTACTAAATCATTACTAACCTAATATTCAATTATCTGTCTCTTCAATGATACACATATGTATTTCTTTAAATACATTTACTAATCTCACATTAATCTAATTTGCATAACCCTGTTTCATACGGTTGGAAAGGAGTTGTTAATTTAGGTATACAAATCAGAAAGTAAACCAAAGTGTTAGTTAAGGGAAGGTACATGCACGAAAAGTCCCCGTAACAGTCTATTTCCACCAGTCAAACGCCAAGTCCGCTTTTTGTGAGCTTAGATCTTGCTGCCTCATTCGCAGATACTCTTTGTATATTACCTCATTGAAATGCACGATTCAAAAGTTTGAAGAAATGAATTTAAGTTTTGCCTGGAAAAAGTTGGCAACCGGTGTCATAATTAACAGCTGCAGATTTTGCGACTGTTATCTCTGATGACACACAAGGAACCATTGCTAGTAATAACAGCAAGTGGGGAATAGCGCGAAAACTTGTTTATAATATATCGTCATGTGCAAAATTTTAATGCGCCTTTTGCCTTATTATCCATTCAAGTTCATCCGAATACAACAGATTCTACGAAACGATTCTGATCACCGATTACATATTTGCTTTGATGTTTTTTGCTAATTACAGAATTTAATGATGATAATGGAGAATTCTTCTTGAAGATGATGTATAATTTCATCTGAATAACAATTTTCACCATCACAACAGCCGAATCTCAGCGTCACAACAATCCAATACTGTTGTTTTTACTTTTGGATTCGCCAAAACTTTGTGTTGAGCGTGACTTCAAAACATACTTCATTACTAAAGCATTCTGAAATGAGAGCAATATTCCAGAAGGACAACTAACCTGTATCATTATCGCGCAGATATACCACAATATCCTGTTAGTATTGTCATCAATGACTTCCTCAAATACAATTTCTGGATTTGGAAAAAAAAAAAAAAACTTTACGCTTGGTGGAGCAACAACGTATATTGATTAATCGATAAAACAGATCTTGCGGCATCATTTCACAGATCTTATGGCTGTTAGTCACAGCTATCCGGTTACAAAGCCTCATATTTCTGCAGATTGGCAGGACTTTGGGCTGTGAACAAGCGAATTGTTATCAGTATTTCTTATGACATGTTACTTTGTTTAATCAAAACGCTAAAATTTTAGTAAATTTTTTTGTATAAGATCGTATTTTTAAAGGAATTTGGTTGTAAAATTAAACAGGCACAATCCTATTTTAGCTGACTTCTCGGCGAGTTTTCAAAAATCGCCTCCAAATTGGCGCCAAAATCATGTTTTTCAACCTCGTAGGTTCGGCAAGCTTGGAAAAGATGGCACTGTGTTTCGGAACACAAATGTTGGAAAACATGGCGTTGAGCAGGTTTTTCAAACTGGATAAAATTTTAAAGTACATTCACTCACCTCCTTCAAACTCGAATTAGCAGCCTTTGAAAGAACTTGTACCAAGGAGAAAATACGGAGAATTATGAAACACAGAAACATAAATCAATTAGCAGAAGATATCCAATAATAGAAGCGGAATAAATATCCACCGGAGAATTTTAGACATGCACAACGGAAGCACAAATAATACACAAACCACACAAGCACATGATTAGTGAAACACTAGAATTCAACTAGTTTAGAAACGCAGTAACGGACAATTCAGAATGTTCTAGGAACTCTAAGAAGTCTGAGTTTAGCAACGGAAGCGCCAAAAATCATAACCTCTGATTGGCTAAAAAAGTAAAATACTAAAAAATGCAAATTTTTGGTTTCGAAACGGAGGCGCAAAAATCTTCTAACCGTGATTGGCTAAAAAAATAACATCCATGGACAGCTAAGTGAGTGTGTGACTGTGGGGTTTAATGGCGCAAGAGACAAATTATCCAGAGAGAGGTATATATATATATAAAATAGCTGGTGAACTGGAATCCAAATTCATATGGCAAATTAGAAAGAGTTGTCCCGCTGAAAACCACAACAGTGAAAAAAACATGGTCAGACAGAGGTATATAAAAAAAAAAAAAAAAAAAAATCTGGTGAACTGAAATCCCACTCATATGGCAAAATCAAAAGGGTTGCCACGCCTACAGCTACCATAGCGAAGAGAAAACTGGGTAGCCACATTTGGTAAAATATCGCCACCAGAAAAATTACCAGACATCGCCAAGCCAGCTAAAATAAAAAATCCAACCATTAAACATAAATAAATACTTCATGAATAAAATAAATTCTAAAATTTGAAAAAGTCGCGTACCTCACATTTATTAACCGAGACTCATTAGGTCACATATTAGTCTCCATTCTTTGGTTGAGGTAAGGAATCGCCCAATTATTTCAAGGTATAAAGTAAAATTGACGCCATTCTTTTAAGACTGAAACTTTGGGAAGATTGCATTTTGAAAAATAATACTGAATGCTTTCTTAATTTGCATAATATTTTAGTAGGCGGTAACGCTAATCTCGATAAATTTAGTTTGGTCCAACATTAATCAGATCAGAAAAAAACGTTTCTTGAATATTTCCTTATTCAAAAAGTAAAAATATCTTGGATCCAAACTCCTTCTCAAGACTGTGACACCTCCAAATTCCCGATAAAAGAAAGAGAACAACAAATTGATATATCGACCGACATTCAGTCGAAACTAAAATTTAGTCAAGTTGATATTATGCATTTTTGGATTGACATTAGAAAAGAATACCCTGAAATTTCCAAAAAAGCTGTGAAACATCCAATTTCATATGTTTCAACATATGTATGCGAAAATCGTGAAAACAGTTGGGGTACTGAAGATGACATTAGATTGCAGATTTCAACAATTATTCCAGGTGTAAAAATACTTTGCAATTAAAAACAATCACAGCCAAGTAATTAACTTTTTTTCTTTTATTTAATTGGTTACAATTATATAAAATATTGTTACTTTTGTTTATTATTCATAGAATATATTTCAGATTCCCCCCTCCAATAAAAAAACCCCGTTTGCTACCTTTCCATTCATTATTTTACTAAGACGTTTCTATTGAAATAAAATAGAGATGCAATAATAATTTTGTAAATTTGAGTAGGTTAAAGCTTTGATATCCTATTTTCTCCCCTTCTATGAACCATTATTAAATACCAGGACTATATGGATAATTTTCGCACAATCAAAAGAAATTCTGCAAATAAGTAGGATTAGTCAAACTATCACAAGAGTCTGGAATAAAAAAAAAACTTATATTTGGATTATTTCTTGTTGGAAATAAATTACTCGGATCCCGCCAGGAGGCGCCTTGTCTCGTGTGAGTGAGAGCGCACGGGTTCATGAATAATATTTCGAAGAATGCTTTTGGATCTTGACCGCGCAAGGCGGGTTATTTCTCTTGACCGCAAAAGCGGGTTAAATTGTAATATGGGCTAATTGGAAGCCTTGTGTAGTTGTAAATAATATAAATATTTGTTTATGTGTGATTGGCACGTGGAGTCCTTAAATAAATGTGTATTTAAATTAACTGCTCTCCCTATATTTTGGACTTGGTGGATCTTCAACATTTCTAAATAGTACTAAGAATTAAAAATTTTACACACACGGCAATTATGATTCAAACTGGAAGTTAGAGTAACCATTTTATTTCACGATAAAAGATGAGAATTACCTGAACCTCAATTTCAAAAATAATAATATGCAATTAAAATAAAATTGATATTCTATTTTAGCGATTTCCATATCATGTTCGTCTGAGCCAAATGAACATTAGCAATTACGTATTAAAAACCACGAAAACATTAAAATATAATATAGTGAAATGGAAGAATTTTCTTCCCCCCTTTTTTTAACGTTATTGCCTAAAGAGAGTACTTCAAAATAACAGTTTTAGGCATTTCTATGCATTAGGTTATAAAGAAAATTTTTTTTACAATAACATTTTTAAAAACGATCAGCTGACGAATTTAAACATTAACGAAACAAAGGTCTCTCTGATGGATAATAAAGAGTCGTTAGACACAAAAATATAACAGCATAAAAGAATGCAATTCTTTTATTATTACAAAACTTAAGCTTCTTCTGAACAGCTGCATTCTGTCTGAAAGTATCGCGGACGATAAACTATTCAGTTCGGGAATCAGAAATAAAACGTAAGACTTTTCGTACGGGATGATGGGTCTGGCGCACTTTAAAATTTGCTTAATCTCGCTGTTCAAACTTCACGGCCGAAGAACAGGATGCTAATTGATGCTCCGACTTCGTCCTTATCATAGTTTGAGATGAAAGGAGCTGACGCATTTCAAAATGTGCTAGGCCTTACCGGTCACACTTCACGGCTGTAGAATAGGATGCTAATTCGAGGTCCGACTTCATCAATACCATCGCTTGAGATGAAGAGGGCTGATGCATCTCAAAATGTGCTAGGCCTTACTGGTCAAAATACAAGACCGGAGAATGGGAAGCTAATTAACGGTCCGACTATCTCAAGATTACCGTTCGAGGTAAATGAGGATGACGTTATATCCGATATTTTTTTTTCTAAAAAATCATCCGCTACATAGAAATTCGAAAATAAGTTCACATTTTCAATCACGTTTCAGAATCAGATGTATTGGGTGTAAGGAAAAAGTGGATCTTTCCGTCATGTATAAATTTATTTTTAAAATTTAACAATAAACCCCCAAAACAGTTTAGTTGGTGATCGATATAATAGAAAAAGTTATTACAACTCCGTCATGTTTATAAAGGAATAAGAAAGTAGTAAATGTTTGGCGATAATATAGCATTTGTTGCTTTATATCTCTTCAAACCAAACAATCAAATATATATATATATACTTTTTATTGAAAAGTTTATTTTGCTTTGAATGTTTCTTGTTGAGTTCGGATTGAGCGCTGAGGTAGTGAGGTTGTTCGTTCCGGTTGAAGTTGGCTCTTGCTCCGTTATCAGGGAGTTTTCGTCTTTTACAGTTGGTATTTAAATCATTTTATTTTTTGCTGGACTTAGTGTTTTTTCTTATTCTTTTTCAATTGGACTTTGGTAAGTTAACCAAATCTTTTTTATTTCTTCAACTTTGACGGAGACTCAAGCTGAGTCATTCCATATTTAAAATCTCGGATATTGATGAACGAGGAGAAGTAACAAATAGAAACATGACGGATGCAAGGGAAAATAAATATTTTAAAAACCTTAAAAGTGACAAGGAACTTGTGTTAAGACTTGGAGACAGGAAATATTCTAACATTTCAATAATTCTAGAAAATAAACTACAAGAATCTACCATACCCAAAACAAACCCGCAACTTTTACACGCTGAATTAAAAAGTAAAATTTCAAGACATGCTAATATTAATAACATGTCATTCACACGCAGTGGAAAAATAAAATTTAACACCACAGACCCTGTTTGCGCAACCCAGATTCTTGGAATTGAGAAACTCATGAAAATATCGGTTAAAACCAGCCTCGTATGGGAAGGATTCACATCCCGTTTTCTTCTCCACCAAATTCCGACAGACATACCTATAGAAGATTTGGCATCTGAAATACAACTGAGTAATAATATCGAAATTGTTGAAATGCGACGTTTTATTAAATCCGGCAGTAATCAAGAAGTTTCTCCCATTTTAATTACTATTCTTGGTACAAGTCTACCAGACAGTATTAAACTTTGGTTTATCAATCACCGCATTCAAAATTTCGTAGATAAACCCCGTCAATGCAATAAATGCTTTAGTTTTTTTCATCCCTCCAGATTTTGCAACAAACCTGCTATCTGTATTAATTGTGGACTATCCCATCCGGGTCAGTGTACCAATGCTACAAACTGTATTAATTGTAAACAGGATCACCCGGCCAATTCTCCACTCTGCCCCTTCTACATTAAAGAAAAACAGATAATAGAATTAAAATGTACTCAACATCTACCTATGGGTGAAGCGAGACGAAAATACCGTGAAACCCATTATGAAAATTATTCATCGGCATTGAAAATAACAGTACCGAATAAGATACAAGATCTGGAAAAAAAATTAGAAAATATGATAGTAAATTTTCAAACAGCCCTCGAAAAACAGACAGTATCTTTATTAGAAACCGTACAAAAAATGATGGAAACTATGTTTTCACAACTCTGCAATATTATGGAAATACAAAAAGGATCTGTATCTCCATCCAGAAAAAAAAAAAGCCGGATCAGCGATAAAGAAATTTTATGCTTCTGTTCCGGATGCATCCCTTCATAAAGAAGATGCATCAAATAACATAGAAATGGGATAGCTAGTTCATAATCTTTAATCTTAATTTATTTTTTTCGGAGGGTAAATAACTCCGGTAACAAAATTTTTTTTCCTCTATCCTCAAGGGGAGGTTTAGATTTTTTTTCATTTCAACTAACTTTTCCTTACTTTTTATGATTTTTCTACAATGGAACTGTAGAAGTATACAAAACAAATCCATTTGGTTCAGCATCCCTCCCTTTTCTCAAACAGATATTTGGATTTTTCAAGAAACCTTTCTAAAACCGGATAATAGATTGCATATTCCAGGAAAGACTATTTTCAGACAAGATCGACTTGACAGACCAGGAGGAGGATTGCTTATAGTAGTTCCAATGAATCTTTCTGCTCGTTATATCCCTATTCCGTTTCCTCAATCATCTGACATCGAATGTTTAATTATCCATGTCACTATAAATAACTTCTCTTTCTATATCATTAATTTATATGCTTCTCGAGGACTTAATATTATCTTAATAAAATCATATTTAGAATCTTTAACTGATCCAATCTTCATTTTTGGTGATTTTAACCTTTATCATCCAATGTGGGGATCTAATCACACTTCGCATTACAGCAACGATTTTGTGGAATGGCTAACCAACTCCAACTTTATTCTTCTTAATACCAAAGCTCCGACTCACAGAAGTACAGTAGGTGCTGCTGCACTCATTGATCTTACCCTTTGCTCTGCCAACCTTTTTGGATGCACCAATACTTATGTTTTAGACAGCTCCTTCAACAGTGACCATTGCCCTATCATCACAGAATTTAATCTTCACAGCCCTCTTCAGCGGAATGTAAAAAAAGTAAATTGGCAATCAGTGATGAAACAAATTGAATCTATTTTATACAATATAAAGGAAAACAATATCAATATCTCGGATACTTTTGCTAATATAATTTCTAATAATATTCAAAAAATTAAAATTTCCAATAAATATTTCCCACCTTGGTGGAACTGGGCTTGCAACAATTTTTACAAACTTAAGAAGTATTTCAGAAAAAAGGCCATACATAATATTTCTCCTCATCAATGGATTCAATACAAAAAATATTCCAGCAAACTCAGATTTCATATTAAAAAAGCCAAGAAAATGTACTGGGATAAAATATGTAACAATGCTAGCAATCCAAGAATCTTTTTTAATATATTGAAAAAATTATCTACTCAAGTGAATCCTGAATCAACTACAAATATTCTTCAAGTTCACAATAGATTTATCACTCACTTTCTTCAAATAGATTCCTGCTGCATTATCACTTTCAGAGATCTTTTACAGAAAGCGACATTAAATAAGAAGAACTTTAGAGTTTTTTTACAGAAAATGAAATTCTTTGATATTTATTAATTTGAAACTTTTTTCCAGATAGGGATAATGGCCCTTGTTGCCCTACATCCCTTCTTCATTCATTCAATCAATCAATCAATGTTTCTTGTTGGATAATTTATTTTTAATGTTATTCAGTTTCCTTTAATTTTATACCCAGTACTTTAATTCCGTCTTCTATTAAATTCGATTTGAATTCTCGTGTGCTGTGTGAAAGATTTTTTTTTTTTTTTATGCACATGTCTATCCGTTATTTTTAAAATTATTCATTACGATAAAGCTTAATTTTTGTGTATGAAATGGCAAAAAAAAGTCAGCGATATGTTTTTTGTTGTTGTTATTTTTAATATTGAGAAATCCTGTCTAAGGAAAAAAAAAAAAAAAAAAAAGAAACGAGAACTGGTTTAGCTGGAAGTTAATTATTTTTTAGCATTTTCCATTTAAATATTTTCTTCTGCCCAGAATGCGATAATAATATATACATTCATAGATCTTTAACATGCATCAATTTTTTTTAAATACCTTCAATAGCAATTTTCCTGAGTTTAGTTTTTTATTAACGTCGCACTAGAAGCAACACGAGGGTTACTGGCGACGGACCTTGTAATTTTGAACCTGGGTCAAGTGACGAGGACGATACCTGAGCTAGCACCCCCTCTCCTAACATCCACACCACACCAACAAGAGGGCTTTGGGCCCCGACAGATTTGACGCGCATCAGCCACGGCTACATGGCGGCAAAGGCTCGAACCATTGACTGAACGAAAACCGCTGACCACTAGACTACCGCAATTTTCTTGAGAGGAACGTACGAATAATTTTAATTATAAAAAATTTACAGTAAATTTGCGGGTTTCTTACGCATTTGCGCCTTCTATTAGTTCCAATTGTTTAGTTTATCATTATAGCATACAATTCACTATTTGAACATAATTAAATGGTCTTTTTTTTTTTTTTAATTGAAGACGAATTAAAAAATTTCATGCCAAACGTTTCACGATCAAATTGTAACTTCTGAACATTAATGATCCCTGAGAAATAATTGGTGTAATAAATAACACATAATTACAATATTATGAAATAAAAGTGAAACTTTGTACTACAATTATATGCATCCTTATTTCTTTTAAATGGGGATTTTTCGATTTACTTTAGTAAGCATTTAGTAATTAGATTAATAAGAAACATTTCGAAATAAAGGTGCAGATTTTACCATATGAAGAGAGCTGAAAAATAATTTTTTTTGCCTATATGTCTTACACCTGTGGCGTGCGGAACTAAGCATACTTAAATACAGGGTTATTCGAAATGAATAACCCTATTTCAAAATTCCATATTTTCAAAAATAAATGACAAAGAATAAAAAGTAATAAATGAATGCAAAGGGAAAATGTAGAAGTTTTATATTGTTAAGAATAGATAGTTCTCGTGAAGCTATTTCACGAAAGTCGTTTTAGAAGCTTTCACGAAGCAACTTCGCAAATGAATTGATCACAGTGAACCAAATGACTTGATGTTACACAGCTGGCCACTTAAGTCAGCTAATATGGACTCATGCTATTTCTTCCTTTAGGGGTTGGTAAGAGATAAAGTACAGGCACCACCATTACTAACAAATTTATGTTTCCTTAAACAACAGAATTTCTCATTCAATTACCACTGACACATTACAGCATATTTGGCAGGAATTTACACACATAATAGACCCTTAACTAATGGAAAACACTTGTAAAAAAACTTCTATATTTTTTCTACGCATTCACGCATTAAAGTTTTAAATTAATACAATTTTTAATGTCATGTAACACATACATACCAAAGATAACGGGCATCTTGTGCATTTTTTTGAAAAAAATTAACAATCGGTAAAAATGATAACTGTAACACTTAAAAAGTATAATTTATACGTGATGTACAAGGGTTTATTAAAAAATCCACTTGTGGCACAAAATCATGATATGGTAGATAGTTTGATTGGTTTCATTAACATCACATAAGAAGCAATATGAGGGTTATTGGTAGAATGCACAAAGGGACTGAACTCACCCAAAGGGTTTCGAGCTACAAAGGGTACAGAGCTATTCGGCCTTAACGTGATATGGGAAATTGGATATCAAAAAGTTTAGTGCGAATCTCCTGTTCATACCGCCTTATCGTTATTTGTTATGCTTTACAGATGTTTTGGTCATGAATGTTATCAAAAACTTCCTCTGTTGACACAAACAATTACTCCCTTAAAATAATTCAGAATGCGATGAGGTGTGATGGTCATATCCAAGTGGGTCAGTTTGCGCAGATTTGTAAGGACAGAAGTTTGCTTCACAGATGACACAACCAGGAATTGAGATGTGTTAAGACTATATGCGTAACTTATGAATAGTCTTAATTGTTCCTATACTGGCTTCCTCGATCAGGAAAGGTGAGCAAGTGACAGTCAGAGTTTTATGGCGCAAGAGCTAAAGCAGGCTATGCTGCACCAAACATTTGTTAAAATCAATTACAACTTCATTATTTTAAAAACATGAAATAAACACAATGTAATAAAAAAGTTAAAATCATGAAATATAGTATAAAAGGCCAATTTGTTTTATAAAAGCAAATAAGTTTATGTGGGGTTTCCCCCCCATAAACCTATTGATTTCATAAGTTTAAAACTGATGAATTGATCAAGAAAGGAAAAACATTGGAGTAAGGAATTTCCATAAGTCGTTTTCTGGCAGAATGCACTTCAAAGCTATTTTCGACAACCCATGCAATTTTTCTACCACAGACTCTTTTACCAGCCAAGGTCCAATTCCATTCCCAAATAGTATCTTTAAAAAATTTCATTTAAATAATTAAAATTATATGCTTATAGAAAATATAATATAAAAAGTACAGCAAGGCTTGAGAGAACTACCATTTAAACATCAGACACAATAAAAATTGTTTTTTTTTTTTCAAAATATACATCAAAGCAATGAAAATTTTTTAAAATATGTTGATTTTGATGAATTTTTATTAATGTCACATTTAGAAGCAATTTTGGAGGCACTGGCAACAGACTTCATAATCATAAACTATGGTCAAGTAATGAAATCAACATCTGAATTTGTACCCCCTTGATAGTTTTGAATTATATGTATATGATTATGCTGTATTTTGGTAAACATGATTACATCATTAAAAGCTTTATGAGGAAATAAGATGCTGGTATGAATGGGTTCAGCTGGCATGTTTTTAGGAGATTTTATTCTCCTCTTTGGATAGTCAACTAACAAATAATAAAATATACTTTATTTATGCATCCAGTTTTAAAATAAAGTTGTAAAACATTGAAAATTATTTTAATATGTTTAGGTAATTAAATATATTTCATGTTAGTATTAGTTTTGTTTAAAGAATAAAATCAAGGAATATTGCTTTGTTTTAATTCATTCAGACAATCTTTATCATTATTAAAATATGATGCAAAGGTAATTTGTGTGATTTGGAAACAACACTGAGTCTCCACAGCTTGATGATTATAATGTATAAATGCTTCATAAACAAAAAGAATGCTTTTAAAAGACTATTCCACGGGAATAATAATTTTCATATGTACAGTCTTCAAACTCCAAGCTTGGATTTATGGATACTTGAAGTTCATCAGATGACAGCATATTTGGCAAATGCAAACACAATTTGAATCCCATAAACAAAAAATGAAAATCTCTACCATAGATATGCCTTTTCTTACAAACACCTCTTCCATCTCAATGATTACTTTCATTTATAAATGTCCTCAGAAACGCCTAAATTGTTTCTTGAATTTTTCAAAGTGGAAATCGTCTGTCGCTTTTTCTTCATCATCTGTTTTCGTTTTAGGAATACCTGCAGAAGAAACAGTTAAAAAAAAAGTTAATATTTTTTCATTTTGGCTCTTTTTGTCCTATAACTATTTAATTAAAAAAAGTAGGTTAAAATAACAACCTTTTGGAGCTATTATCTTTGGAGGAGAGTTTTTGTCAACTGATGAAATTTCTTTCCTTCCTTTCTTTAATTTGGGTTGATCAGCATCATCTATATTGACTGAAAAAGAAATATCTTGATATATATTTTTGTTATAAAAATATCTATACTAAACATGAAAATGATCACAGTTATTTAACTGAAATTAAACAGGATAGAAACTTAACAAAAAAGAATCATGGAACTTAATTCCACTAGATTAGTGATCCTCAAAGTGAGTGCTGGAATTTTTTTAATGCAGATTTTGGGTCGAACAATAGTAATCTCAGGTGCAACTGGAGTAGAGGTGTGCCAAACGGTTACTTTTAAGTAATAGATTCCAGCATATTAGTTCCTGTTTGATAATAGGTTCCAAAATCTTATTATTTTCAGAATATATGTTCCTATGTTCTATTACTTTCAGAACAAGTATTCATATATCCTAATACTTATTTTAATATACAACATTATCATATTATTTTTGAATTATATTCTACTAAATCAATTTTGGCTTATACTCCAATACTTCATTAGTTGTGAATTATGTTCCACTTATGCAATACTATTCGTCAAAAAAGTTGTAAGATAAGCATTATAAGAAGTGATAAAATAAATAGGGTTTTGTGTGGAATATATTACTAATGGAATAGATTTAAAACAAATACAAATAATACTATTACTTTTCCTATTACATGAAATAATGCCCATCCCAAATTGGAGGTATTGAATAAGATGGTAAAGCAAAGCTTGATAACAGAGAAAAAATTATGTACAAAAATCAAAATAATTTCTAAGAAAATGTAGTTTAATTTTAAAAGTATTAAATTTCATTCTTTTCCTTGAGATTTTTGAAAATCATAGGTTCTTTAATGACTTTTTCATTTTCTACTCAGAAGATTCTAAATTAATTTACTGCAGTAAAATTAAATTTTTAAAAAAATTGTTGCATAATCACCCCCCCCCCCCTTTTTTTTTTATTTTCCTGTACGAGAAAATAACCAGATTTGAATAACAATATAAGCCCAAATTCAATTTTACAATTTTTTCCAAAGGTGATACAATTACATCCAAAGGTGATTAATATTTGGAAATTGTTATCTTTATTTATATACATATCTTTTTTTCTGCATACAACATGAGAAATTTATATATTAACTTTATAGTAAATTAAATTTAAAATAAAAAGGTAAATTTTTTGTAGTTTATTACTTATAGTAAGAAATTGTTTGACTATATTTTAATGATTTTATCATTCATTATTTAGTCTTCTTAAAATTTTAATTACTTAAAACTTCAATTTTGCTCTTACAAAAATAATCAATTTTAGGCATTACTATGAGCTTAATTTGGAATACATGTATTGCTTTCAAAATAGTTTTCTCAATAAATAATAATTCAAGGCATAATAAACTAGAAAATATCCAAAGAATATCTTGTGTTTGTTACAGAAATACAAAACTAATAATTTTACATAATATATATTTTATAATACTCATTTAGTGCATAAATAAGAAAGCCTGGTTCTGCATTTTGAAACAAGAATCTTAACAATTCTTTAATATTTTCTATACAGCACTATACTAATTTGTACTCAGATAAGTAGTTTTTTCATTAATTTTTTTTTTCTTATAAAGGAGAAGATGTATGATTTCTTATGAAAAAGTAATTGGAATTTGGAAATTTTTGGTACTTCAAACCTCAAACAAGCTAAAGAAGGAAAAAAACAACAACTTAATGTTAAATCTAAAAATTCTTTAAATAATGATAAAGTAATTTTACGAAGCTCTACTGAAAAGATGAATACTTAATTTTAAACATAATCCTTGAAACAATTTTTTCATAAGATAGAATCTCATAATTTGGTTAAAAAATATTCAAACAGTAAAATAATCAAAACAAATGTTTCAGAATTGTACCAGTAAGAATGCACAAATAATTCTCCAAACATAAATTACTGGAAAAAATTGTGAAATTTTACATATCTAAATTTTTAGTCATTACAGATTTAATGAACAATAAAATGAATTAAGAGTTATTAGTTTTTGTACTTTATCATAAATGCAGATGAAAAATTTAATTATCTTAATAGTATAGCCTAATAAATAAATAAGTGAAAATAACATATTTCATATAATTTTTAACCATAAAGCATAAGAAATGCATCCAAAATAAATGCTTTTAAACCATTATAATTGGTTCCTGAGGAAAATTAATAGCTATATTACTTGAATTAAATAATGATTTATAGACATTCTTTTTTCAATGGCACATAACTGCCTAAGGAAGAATGTTAAATAGTTTACATAGAAGAAAAAAATTAACTGATTGTTAAGAAATCATTTACTTCTTGTCTTCTAATTTACTGTTGTGCAGGTTGAATTAATAAAATTTATTCATTTAATATATATAAAAGACATATACAAATAATTAAAATAATTGATTTCATATGCCAAAATACTTTCTGAATTTTGTCTTTGAGTTTATTTCTGGAGCTTGTATGTTAATCTGATTATAGTTCATTTCAATAAAAATTTGAAGCATCAATGCTTATTTGCAAAAACCACTGTTTTTAACTATCATGTAAGATATAGTAAGATAAAAATAAATTAGAAAATTAGTAATTGTATCTTTTTATTCATCTTCCTAAAAAATGTACATTTTCAGGCAAGGCATTAATTTTTAAAATCTAATAAAATCGCTAAGACAGTAATTGGCAAAGTGGGCGCCACAAAGTCTTAACAGGAGTACTGTGGAATATTTTTTTTATCTCTTATTTACAATTAGTTGTGCTTTTACAACGAATCGAACATTGTGGGAAATCTTTGTCAAAAAGGATACTACGAGTTGAAAAAATATAGGATCACTATGTATTTGTAAATACCCGATTGAGGGAAAAAGTGGAGTTGTGAATTGATAATGAAGTTGTCAGGCAACCAATAGTATCAAGGAGGGTACAGATAAGTTTGTATTTTATTTTTAGCTATGAGTAAAGATAGGGATGTTTAATAAATACAGACACTTCAGACAGATTATCAACAGATGATTCCTGGAAACTTTTTGTTACACCAATAGCCAAAGAGATAATGAACAGTGAAATGGATTGAAAAGACTGAATTCTTTACAACAGATTTGGACTATTCTGGAAGATCTTATGTAGACGGAACATATAAGCAAGCAGTTTATAGTCAAAATCTAGTGAAGATAAAATCTGTGTGTGATAGAAATAAAACATATATTAATTAAGGTAGTATAGTTAGTTAACATTACTTTTTATTCATTATTTCTGATAAGTAGATTTTTGCTCTTTTATCTTTGATGATGGGATAAGTTTTTGAATAGTAATAAACATGAAAGTGCAGATAAAGAAAATACACTCTCGACTAGTGGTTCGATTATGATGAAATAAAAATATCATAAATATGATGATGGTTATTTAGAATTTGGTTTCATGTCTACAGAAATTAAAGGTGAAGAGAGACTCTATTGTGTATTGTGCAAGAAAATTTTGGCATCAGAGTGTATGAATCCAAGTAAATTGAACTGCTATTTAAAAGCTAATCACCTCAACATAGTTAGAAAACCTCGTTATTTCTTTGCTAGGAAATTGAAAGAGCTGAAATACATTTTCCAAGACTGCATCAATACTAAACAATGCTTTGCTAGCTTCTTACAAGGTGGCTTTTAGAACTGTGAGACACAAGAAGCCTTATACCACTGTAGAAGAACTTATCCTACTGGCTGCTGTAGATATAATGAACATCATGGTTGGTGAGTCTGCTGGGGAACTGCTTTCAAGGGTGCTTTTGTCCAATAACACAATTAATCACAGAATACAACAAATAGCGGACATCAAAGATCAATGAATTAAAAAAGTCAAAGGAATGAAATTTAAATTATAGCTAGATGAGGATACAGATAATAATAATAATCATTTGATATGATTGTGTAAGATGGTTCACAGATGGTAATAACACTGCAGAATTCCTTATAATTAGTGAAAATATCACTGCCCGGGAAAAGGTTCAGGACTTGTTCAAGATCCTTAATACATTTATAGCTGAAAATAATTTAACCTGGAGTAAGTTTGTACTGATTGAGTCTGTTCCATTCAGGCTACTAAGAAGGATTACCTACACTTATTCAGAGCAAGTCCCTGATGCTCTGTGGACCTATAACATTATTCATAAGGAAACGCTTGTGTCAAAGCATCTGAATTAGGTGTTAGAATGTACAGTGAATGTAGTAAATTTTACAAAAAGTCGCTCATTAAAGGCAAGGTTTTTCAAAAAACTGTGTGAGGATGTGGGAGCCAAAAATTTGTTTTTGTTGTACTATAGGAGTGTAAGATGGCTCTCTTATGGTAATATTTTAACACATACTTTTGAGCTGAGACAGGAAATTTTTATTTTCTTTAAAAAAGGAAGACACAAAGAAATATAATATATTTTTGATGTAGATTTTTATATAAAATTAGCATATTTATGTGACATTTTTGAAATGTGTAATTCCCTGAATATCTCTCTGTTAAGGAAAAACATGCATCTTTTGAAGTCAATGGAAAAAAAAAATTCAGCTTACATAAAAAAAAAAAAAAAAACGATTTAAAAGAAAATTGAATGAAAGTGCAGGCCAGGATTGGTTTTTAACATTGCAGAAATTCATGACATCAAGTGAACTTGATAACTCTAAAGACATAAGATATATCAAGTATTATCAACACTAATTATGTGGTTTGAGAACTTTCAAAATTAAAATTTCGATAATTTTAAATAGATTCAAAACCTATTTAACACTAGTGCTCCATTTGAATTAATTTCTTCAGAAGAAAAACTTATCAACTTCTCTAGTGACAACAAAAAAGGTGTTTGAAAGTAAAATTTTTGCAGCATGGAAATGATAGAATTTTGGATTTCAATAAAAGATAAATTTCCCCATCTAAGTGATAAAGCTCAGCAGACTTTAATCCCAATTTTTAACATCATGTTCACGTGAAGCTGAGTTTATGGCGGTCATTGTGACAAAGAGCAAGTATGGAGTAAAAACCCAACATGGGAAAAGAAATATGAGTGGCAATGTCCCAGTTTGATTCCATGACTTGAGGAAATGTGCAGTGATTTGCAGGCTTATTCAGTCCATTAATTACTAATTTAATATTAATGAAATGAATAGCAAATAAATAAAATAATTTGTTCAATAATACAAGTACACAAGTTTTAAATATTTTTATCTCTACTTATATGATTAGTCATACTTTTACTTAAGGTAGGGTGTCACAGGAAAATTTTAATTTAAAAAGAAAGCAACTTGAAAAATTTGAAGAACCACTGGACTGGAAGGCAAAAAAAGTTTGGGAATCAATGTAACTATACTGTTAAATTGAATAATAAAAGCTGCTTCTCTCTAAATATGATCAAAACACTAAAAGCCCTCACGTAACATGATGTATAGGTTTGGGGACTGAGAGATACATATACATAGTCTAACCCTGTTCACATGCAGTGGTTGAGGTCCATGGTAACTAAATCATAAGTTAAGTGAACTGCAAGTTACAATATTAATATAAATTGAGTGAAAAATCATACAGATATTTGTTAAGATTGATGATTCATGCTAGCTTAGTCCTCCCCCCCATTCCTTTATCATAATCCATGTTATCCACAAACTCATGAATTTCGTCCAATTTTTTATATCATCCATGTAGTGTAGATCCAGATAGATAAAGTTCTACAGCAATGTCTTCTTGTCTTTCTCCTTTTTAAACTTGTAAAATAACAATGAATTTTTCATCAATTATATAGCTTTTAGTTTTCTTCAACCCTCTTTTGACAAATTTTTAATTTTTATAGAAATCACTTAAAAAAGTAAAAAAATCTTTATATCTCTTAAAATGTGAATAATACAAAATGGCTGAATATTCAGATAATACCATTGACTGTGACTCTTTAAAACAATCTCTTAAAAATATTCTGAACTGGAACATTTCACTTTCTAAGAAATGGTGATTCACATATATAAAATAGAAATTAAAAAAGGTATTAATGTCTGCTCTTAAAAGGAAGTTATGAAGTCATTCAAACAAAAAATTAATTAGAATTTCATAAAGAAAACTATGAGAATTATGTCACAATGTCTAGCAGTGATTAAAAAGTCCACTTCTAATAATTTGCAATGGAGTTCAAATATAATTTTTTTTTCTACTTTAAATTAGATATAAAAACAGTTCAAGTATATTATTTATAATTTTTAAATATATATAGTAAGATAAAGAAGAATATGCTAATAAAGAGAATATATTCACTTAGAAGTACTAAAACTTTTAAGTTCATACGAGATGCAGATTTAATAGAACAATATGCATTAAGTTTACATTATACTTATTTTTAAAAGGAAAATATTTTAACCATTGTATTCTATTTGCTTTCAATCAAAAAATTATTTCATAATCCAATTAGAAAAATAATCCTGTAAAAATTAGAAATTTTAGATAAATTTGTGGTAAATAAAAATAAAAATTCTAGTGAAGCCATTTTTACATAAAGGGAAGCTTATAAAGTGGCTTGATTTTTCATTTTTGCAGGTTCTAATCTTTTTTGTTAGAAAACATGGGATTCAATATAAATATTCAATTAAACAGTTTATCCATCTAAACAATGCCTATGCATGCAATTTTTTCATTACTTATATTTATGAAGATTCAAAGGAATTTGTAAAGAATATCCACTCATCTAATATGAATTTAGAAAGAGTTTATGGTAATATTAAACTTATAAAATATAAACAAAATCAATTAAATGTTTTAAAAAAAATAATGTTTTACAATAGTTGTATTCTGGATTAAATAATTTACCATACAATTTTGGCAAACAATCAGATGACTAGAATAACACCTAGACTGATGTTTCCATATTGCTACATCACGCTACACAAGATCTTCACAAATACTTGAATTTAAGGAATAGCAGCCCCCCCCCCCACCATTTTTTCATGTAATGTGTTAAGACTAGTACAAACAATGCATCAGTCAAAATGCCTAATGATTCTCTCAACATATTATAATGACTTCAAAAGAAACAAATATTTCATTTACATTAGAAAAGTTAAATATAAATTAAATGAAAAGTAAGATATGCTATGAATTAAATGAAATTTTCTTACATCTATTGTGTTGAACAAAATTGACAGCCATGTTGGTTGGGACAAAAGACATGCTCTTTTCCTTCTTTTTCATTCTTTCTCTAAGAACTTGGAGTTTAGCTTCCTCTGTGGCTTCAATGTTTCGGATACGTTCCCTGCAATTAAAAAAAAAAAAAAAAAAAAAAAACTATTTTAAGTATTTCCAGATATTTTTTAACTAGTAGAATAAAATTGTAGAATGGCATATTATATATCTTTTAATTGAAAGTAATGTATATTCTAAATTTTTGTATAGATCTTGTCCATATCCATTAAACTATTGACCAATGTAACTCATTTTAAGACATTTTTTTCTTTTAAATAATTTGTTTGACACAAGAAGAATTTTTTTACCTTTCAAATTTAAATTATTTCTTTTTTTTATCTCAAAAACTAATGTCAAATCTAAATCAATCCTTTCTTGCTGATGGTTTGAATTAGAATTTACTTATGAACTATTTCATTATTATATTATTCAGAAGAACTAAACTTTTACTATTAAATTATAAAACTGTTTAAATTGTAACACTGTTTTAGGTCATTATAATGCAGTTTTAGATAACATACAATATTGTGAGGTTTTGTTCATTTTTATCAGATCATTTTATATATTATTCTCTACTATTAATTCTACTTTTCCCTTGAGCCCATATCCTTTTTTTTTTGCAGATAATTTAAACAAGTAGGAACTCATTGCATTGTCAAGTTTTCATTTAAAATCTTGCTAAGTACTAAAGAGGAGAGATGACAACTTAAACTAGAGATATCGACTACATGAGAAATTACATTCAGGCTAAGTGTAGCTATGACACATAATGATACATTAGAGTCCAGATTTAGGATAAGAACTATTATAGTAGCAATTTGCATCTTATTTAACTTGGTTATATTTAATATATTCATCTTCTCAAAAAAAAAAAAAAAAAAAAAAAGATTAAGATTAAGATCAATCAGCTACAGCAGCCACATTGGAAGTTAACAAAAAGTAAATAATACAAGCCCTGTTTTTTTTTTTTTTCAGAATGAGGTTTAGGAGGAAAAATGTTGTGAAATTTAGAGAGTGTTTCAAAGTTGCTATTTTTTATAGTACCACACATACTTTTATGGTGATAGAAGAAAAGAATGTGACTGTTTAAATTTTTCAACTTTAGGAAGTTGATATAAATTAACCGATTTGCAAATTATTAGATACAAATATTTTATAGTTCACAATTTCAATAATTTTGCTGATCAAGTCATTGCGTGTCATACCTATTTGTTGAGCACCTGTACAGTAGAATGAACCAACAAATGACAAAAAGTATTGTCAGTCAACATATGAACTCTTGTATGATTGAATATTTAATTAAACAAGAGTTCATATGTTGAGAGACAAGAGTTCATAGTGTGCATTCCAAAAGGAGAAATATTCCTGGTGTTCTAAATGATAATTTTAATTTCATGGCTGAATTTTTGTCTATTCATTTCTTTTTTAATGTTATGTCTATTAATGACTCTTTCTTTGACTTTACATGTTTTGTTTAGTCATTTAAGTTTCACTAACTACCAAATTTTAAAGAGAGAAAGAACATTGAAATTATAGTATATAAAGAAAAGTGTGTGTGTGTTTTAAATTTCAAGGTTTTTTAAACAATATTTTGAAAATGAATCAATATATTTTACTAGCATAAATTTAGTAAATGGAGAGCAGACATGAGAAAAAAAATAAGATGAGAAATAAGGCAAATGTACATATTTGGCACCAAAAATGGCATGGTATGGCTACAGAAAAATACCATTTCTTATCAGATGATTGCATAAATACCCATAATTTACAAATGACCAATGGTTAAAAACCCTGATTTCAGTTAAGGAAATTTAAAAACTTTTAATCCTTTCCAACAAAACTAATCCATTTTACCTAATTTTTCTCCTTGTTAATTATTCTCATTTTAATCATAAGAATATTAAAAACATATGAAGCAATTTCCAACGTTGTGGTCAAAAGAGCCATTTAACTTCATGATCTACTTCAATACACTCTACTTTATCTTGTATTACATTCAATGCATATTTATATGTTTTAAAATGCCTTAAAAATTTATAGCAAATTCCTAAAATTGGTTCAAGGTTTTTGTTTTTGGAAGAAAGCTTCAATGAATTTAATCAATACCTAAAGGGAGGGAAGAACAACTGTATAACTTTTTAAGTTTTCTCCTAAATTTGAGCAATTTAACACAGTTTATATATAAAAGGAGAATCAGAGAAATAATTAGAAAAATAGTATAATCTTTACAATAATATCATTAAAGTAAGAAACATAATTTATCATGAAAAGCTACCTAAAAGTAATTCTGAATCAGAATACAGATATTTTCTGTTAATAAAGCTAACTTATACATAGTTATTCAGAATAAATTTAATACTAATTTGATATCAAAGTTAATTTAAACAAACCTCATGTTCAAAAGTAATAAAATAAAATGTAATGACATGCACTTTTAAAGATTTAGAATAAAATAAATACATACTCTATTCCCAAATCTACTTCAGGAATACCAGATAACATCTGATTGGACAACATTTCTTCAGATTTTTTAGTTGTTGGTTGACGTAAATGTTCAGGAACTTCAAATAAAACATTATCTGTCTTTAAAGGTCTAGAAATAGAATAATTTCATGTAAAATGAATAAATTGCTATAAATGCACAAAACCATATAAAATTATTCTTAATAATTGCTATAAAATTAAAATAATTACACAAAATATTCCAAATATCTTTTTAATACATAATAAAGATTGAAACAAAATATTGACTTTAGACAGCAAATTCCCACATATTGGTCATAAGTTCCCAACCTTATTTTGGCTAACTGCCTTCCTCATGAAAATAAAATTACTCAATGACCTCTTCTCAAGTTAAAAAAAAAAAAAAAAAAAAAAAAATACTCGCCATCCCTTCTTCACGAGGGGAAAAAACAACATCCATTCTTGAAAATAATAATGCAGTTACAAGTTATCAGATCTTTAACAAATATTTAGAAGTTCTTCTAAAAGTCAGAAAAAGAAAATTCTCTTTTTTAAAAAAAACTTCTGAATGCATTTCATACTATGCACTTTGTGAAAAAGGTATCAAACTCAATAAGATTAACAGCATAGTCAGAAATTCTTAGTGGCATGTTGCTGGAGTCTTAATCTCATTGTGATTTGTCAAAACTTTTAAATATAAACTTTGGTGATTGAGCTGAAACATAGAAACATTTACTGTAATGCTCTATGAGGTTCACTGCTCATACTGTGACTCATTCAAATACAAGTCAAAAAGATGTTGAGACAAAGTTATAATATAGGACTGATCTTAATTAAAAACATTCAGAACTATTTATCAAAACATATGTTTAATGACTTTTAGAATGAAGCAATTTTTTCAGGATGTTTTGGCAAGTATTATCCAGGGGCCAGCAGTTGGTCTTCAACACCCATTTAGGAATGGTAGCACCCCCTTGGGAACCACTGATACAGGCTATTAAGTAATTGTATACAATGCTCATTCACAATTTTTAGAGAGAAAATTAAAAAAAAAAGTACATAAATAAATATAATTTTCTAATTTTCCTATTATATTTCAAAAACTACACATAGATATAATTAACTTACTTAATATATTTTAAAACAAAACTTTGAACTATCTAATTAAAATAATGCATAGATATTTAAATATTTATGAAAGTATATAGAAAATGAGAAATAAATAGTGAAGAATAATTTTGTATTTTATTTCATTGAATAAAATCTAATTCTCAAAATGATTAAAAACAAATTTACTTTAAAAAATGGATGGTTGTCTCTGACTGTAACATGTATACTTTAATGAAACTGAGAAAAAAAAATCAAATACGTTTGATTTCATCCTATAAATAGCCCCATGCTCTCCTATCTACATGTTAGTAATATTTATGCATTTCAAGTTCACTGTTAAACAGACTTAAATTAACTAAGCAATGTACTATTATATATATGTGCAATATTTTCTCACTATCTTATACAAGTAAATTAATTTAATTACAAACAAATTCACCATTCAAAAGAAATAAATTTTAAAATTTTCTTTTCCCTTCATTCATGTACATTTTAAATTAACATATGAAATAAAAAGTAAAATCCCAACACCAAAAACAATACTTTTTAAAAGAACAACTTAATATGAATGAAATTACTTCTACGATACATAAATATAAAACACATTTATTAGATTTATTTTAAAGATTTGAGACATGTCTAAATATTGAAATAAAGTAGACAAACAACTTTAAATAAAAACTAATATAAAATGAAACACAACAGGAGATTAAGGATGTATAATAATGAGGTGCTAAAAAACTTTAAAATTTGAACATTTTACAAACATTTTAATTAATGCTATTGAATGATATTCTTATAGAAACTTGTAATCTATTTTAAATTTAGATTTGTATATTGCTATAAAACAAATGCTTCAATAATGCACACAACATGTCCATTTCCATCTTGTTATTATATATTGCATAAAGTTCTTTAATTTAGGAACATTTTTTGATTAAATATCCTAATTATTGGAAAAAAAAGTATCAATTTAACTTGAATACATTACTGCTCAGGAAACTTTCCAAACTAAAGGGAAAAGTCATTTCAACTTTTTAAAAAGATGCTTTTCTCCTAAAATCAATATATATGCGATTATTGTGGTGCACTTTAATTTTTACATTGAAATATGCAATTTTTCTATAAGTCATCCACAGCAGTTCATGCTTGCATACAATAAAAAGTATTTTTGAATTTACATGATTGTGAAATCCTCCTGATTGGAAAGTCAAGAAAATAAAGTGAAACTTCATTAATGTAGTTTTGTTTCAGTTGACTTGAAAATTGAAATCACTATTTAAAATAGTGATCCCAAATTAGTAGTAACAATTAATGTATAAAAAAAGGATAAACATTTTAAAAAAAGATTTCATTACAAATAATAAAGAACAAGTTGTATACATTACCCATCACTTCCTAAGCTTTCATCACTTTCATGTGCATTGCCATCAGCTTTCTTTCTAAAATAAAAACATGAGAAGTATTAAAAATTATACAATACTGCATATGCAGTTAAATAAATCGAATTAATAATATCCCCCCCCCCAAAGCAATGAAACGAATTTATAAAAATCTGTGAAAAACTCACATTAAACATTTATACTAAAATATTAAAAAATTAAATAAAACTTTAATAACTAAAAATATTTGATAATTATACATGCAAATCATTCATTTAATGTATACAGTTTGTTCTATAAATAATTTTTATCATGCATAAAGAAGAAAAAAAGAAAAATAGCACTAAGCAGTTTTGACAAAAATGAGAAAGTAATTGACACAATTTTCATAGCCAGAAGACCTAAGTTCCATATCCACATGACACTTTCAAAGCTAAAACATACACATTGGTTCTTTGTTTGTCTTTCTTTCTCTCTGTATATATATATATATATTCTTTCATAAATTTTCAGTATATATATATATATATATATATAACAATTAAAATATTTTGACACATTTATTACAATAAGCATAATTATAATAAAAACATTCATGTACATATTAGAAAAAAAATAATTACCATATTAAATTCTAGTTTAAAAAAAAAAGGACATTATCACATTCCATTTTTATCATGTTGCTGTGTATCTCTCTCTCTCATTAATTAAGTCAATAGCATTTAAAACATATTTTGAAATCTTCAAATAAGGCAATGTCAAAACAAAGCAGCAACAGCCCATTTTATATATGAAATTAGATTAAATAATTTCATGTTTAATGGAATTTGAAGCAATCTATTCAGAAATCACTGACATACTAGGAGAAAGAAACTGCACTTATAAGATCTAATATTAAATGAAAATAAGATTATTTAGTCTTAAAATTAAATTTACAACAAATATAATATATATACATGTTTAATGAAATACATGCTTAAATTACCATAAATGCAATTAAAAATTACTTTTGATTTTAAATCTTTTTTTGTCTTACAAATTTCTCTTTCTCTCTCTGTGACTCTAAAACTTTCCACTAAAACAATTTTTTTTTTGTAATTAATAGTAATAAAAAAATTAACTGCTTATCCATATATGAAAAAGGGAGAGATCTAAATTGTGTACAAAACACAGGAACCAGAATTTTTAAAAAGCACTAACACCATCTGTTGTCTATAATTTACTGAAACTTTAAAAAGTTATTTGTAATCTAATAAGTGAAAAGGGTATTCTCTAACTCATTCTTTAATTACCCTACATATAAAAAAAAGACAATCACATCCTTTAACAAGATATACTAAAGTGCATATTATCTTGTTATAATTTTCTAACTGATGTCTAAAAAACATACTCCTTGACTTCTTCCTTCAACAAGAATGACAAACCTTAGACATAACAAGTGCCAGTCTGAGAAGTTTCAAACTGGCACTAGGTTCAGATTAACCCTTTTCAGACAAGCATTCATTCTATCAGGTAAATTAATTCGTTCTAAACATAAGTATTTTTGAACATACATTATGTTTATTAGGTATTAAAATCATAATCTTAAATTCTGTCAACCTTTAAATTTCACTTAAAATCTCAGTCACAAAAATATAAGTCACAAATTTTATTTTATTGATGATTCAGATTCAGTAAATAAAAGAAGCTGAGCACAAAACATAAAATATTAACTCCATAAAATTTATATTCATTCAAAAGGTATTGACCTTTAAAAATGAAAATCACTTTGATAAAGCAGATTTAACAGTAAGTCTTGTTCTAAAATACTAGATTTTTTTTAAAGTAAATGCTTTCTAGATTATGACAGAATCTTATTTTGAGAAACCTGCATGATTCATTATTGATTGAAAAAGAAAGAAAAGTTGAATAACTTTATAATTAGAGAATAAGAACCATTGATTATAATTACGTAAAAAATAAAAGGAAGAAAGGGAGAAATTCTTCAATTGAATTAAATATAAAAGCAGAAATAAATTTTTTTTTTTTTTCATATGTATCTATTTTTAATATCTGTGACATATTACAACGCATAAAACTTTCAAACCAACTAAAACTCAATATAGTTTTTTTTAAAGAGAGAGAAATTAATACAATTAGAGGATTAGAAAAATATCATATATGAATATATTTTGAATCAGACAATTAATAAAAATTTTAATAGGGAAAAAACTAATAAGCAAAAAAAAAAAAAAAATCCACCATAGAAAAAAATGACACAAGATTAATGTAATGATGAAAATCACATAAATTTTAAAGCAATTTTTAACATATATCTCACAGATAAAAAAAAAAAACTTACAAGGCTTCTAGTTTGGATGAAGAAACATTTCCTTTTCTTTTTTGTAGCTCTTCCTCAATATATTTCATCCTAAAATAAAAGAAACATTTTTGTTACATTTTGAAGAGTATAAATAACCCTCACCAGAATATATAACTACAAGAAAAATTGGCAATTGAGTTCAAATTATTTTTAATCCTGTAATTTTTAGAAACTTAAAATTTTATTACTTCAAAATTGATCATATATATTTATTCATTATTTACAATTTTACAAAATTAAAAAAATTATGAAAGCATTTTTTTTCAACCAAACCCTTTACCATGCATGATAGCATTCTTACAATAAATTTTTTTAGGAAGTATAATTTTTTGACAATGCAATCCATAATTAAAATTATCTGATTTTACAATAATAAAAAATTGAAGTATTTATGTAGAATGAAAAAAATATTAATTTTTCAATTTCTTTAAAGCTTTGTGATTTGCCAACCAAAATGAGGTAAGTTGCATCATAATAATTCAAAGAAAAGTAAGTACGATGTTATACCAAATTTTTTTTCGAAAAAATATTTTAAGAGAACAAAGTGTAGTTTTTATACATGTTAGAACCTCTAATCTGGAAAATGTTAATCTTGCGATGAAAAAGTTTAAAAGATATATCAAATCACAATGTTTCACTAAATAAATTTAACTTCATATTTAAAGAGCATAACTAATTTTGAAATTTAAACAAATCTATGGCTAGAAATTTAATTTTTCAAATGTGCTGCTAGTAAAATATCTGGACATTCTCTTCTTTTTCTGAAGAAATATCTAAAGCTCGCTTACCATTGTGCTGCTGAGGTGACCCCCTAATAAAGCCACAACAGAAGTTCTGAAACTGTGATTGAGAAATTAGTTGAGAAAATGGAACAGGGAAAAGAAAAATTCAGCTGGTAATGGAAGTTCTGGCCAATGGAAGGTGAAGTTGTTGTTTTTTTTGTTGTTGAAATAGGATTTTTTTGCATTTGGAATGTGTATTTGGCTTCCCCAGCCCCTTTAAATTATCATTACTTGATTTATTTAACTTATGAAATCTTTCATTGAAAAAAAAAAATTGTTATCTTGGATTGTGTCCATCTCTGAATCCAGAGCTTACGAAC
The DNA here is from genome assembly GCA_019974015.1 of Nephila pilipes. NCBI lineage: Eukaryota > Metazoa > Arthropoda > Arachnida > Araneae > Nephilidae > Nephila > Nephila pilipes. The sequence continues at coordinate 377,332 of BMAW01095319.1, forward strand.
AGTCAGATGAACACATTTTTACTGTCACTCATTATTTAATGTTATTATTTTTATTTTTAAAAGGCAACATTATATTCAGTGCTTTTATTATGTCTGTAGTCAACTAACTAATTACTTTGTATTTTAATTAATTATTCTTGATCTTTAGGTTAATATTAATAGTTTATTTTTTATAATAATGCTAATGAAATTCTGCATGTACTTATACCATGTTTAGGTTAATTATACTAGATTTTTAGATGGAATCAACTATATTACACTGTTTACTCAAAATGTAGAATACATACCAAAAAATATCATTATTATTATATATAATTTGTAGCTTGCTAAATATTTTGAACAATTGATTTTTGAAAGTTCATTTTTCTCATTGGTTAATAAAGCACAGCATTGAAGTGCAGGGGTATGGACAAATAAGCATAAACTGAAAACAATCACAGTCTGAAAAGAGGTCAAATATGATTTTTTTTGTGACAAACTGCATTGGATTTATGAGAGTAGTTCAATGAGTATCTATTTTTGACAACAACAAGTATTACTAAATTAAGTTGGTGTTACTATTGTGCTCTGCCATTTGTTAAATTGTACAAAAATAAATTTTATGTTGATTCTTAGATTGATAGCCATTTGATGCCCAATCAAAATTTGATTGCCACTGCAACGAGTAACTGTCCTCATTTTGCTTCAAGTTCAGTAGATTAAAGCTAGATTCATGATAATACTTCAGAAAACAAGCAACAATCAAAATAATGAGCTGCTTTAAGTGAATCTGCTCCCAAGAAAGTGAAGATGGTCTCATCAACAGTAAAAGTTATGGAACAATTTTTTGGGGTGTGCAGAGTATCATACTCATAGATTTCTTAGAAAAAGGAAAAACAATCACTGGACAATACTACATTCAGTTATGCCTTTCCCATTTCCAATACAGGTACTTTTTGAGCCACACTCTCATAGGTTAACAATACAGAAATACTTTTCTCAGTAAGTACTTCGACAACACAGTAGTCCATACCTTAACTGAGAAGTTTTATATATTGTTTGAAATGAAATTATTGGGCAGCTGCTGATTAAATACAACAATACCTCAAAATATTCAAAAGACATAACTATGTAAGTGTGAAGAGTTAGATTTTAGCTCAGTATAAATCAAACAACCTGACTACCAAATTAAAAAAAATTGACATCGAAAGCAAATTCTATAACTGTGCGTTAAAATTAGACCAAATCCCAAAATACAAATGGATTACTACATCATGAACAATATAACATTCATACACACTTTTTGTTATTTTTAGAATAACTTCTTGAAAAATTGAAGGATAACAATACATTTTTTAATGAATGATGTGATATGCTCAGAGATTACAATTCAGTATTTGACTCAGAAATTTCAATTAAAAAATGTAACAATGGTGACCAATGATAAGAGGCTGACTATGATGGAATAGTTCAAATAATAAAAACTCAAGAGTGTAATTAACTTTAATTGTTATTACTGTAAAAATATAATTATGATATGAATAATTTTTAAGGATAAACCTACATATCAGCATCTTCATCTCTTCGATTTGTTTCTGCAGAAAATACACTCCCTAAATTCACAGCATCCAATTCTTCTGTTCCAGATCTAAAAATAACACACACACAGATTTATTGAAAAATTACTTTAAAATATGTAAAATGAACTTGAAAGGGGAAAATAAACATTAAAACTATTTTTACTGAATATAATGATTTGGACAAAAATTGAGTTTTATGATAACATTTTCATACATCATTGAGGATTTTGATTAAAAGTAATAACTTAGTAATTTAATGGAGTAAAAAAACATTTAAGAATATATTAAATTGACACTTTTAACATTTGTTACAGATGTTGGCATTTTAAGAAGTATCCAGTACCTAAATAAGTAATTTTAGGTAATAATCAAAAATAATAATTTCCTTCAGTTAAGAATTCAAAGCTTGTTATTAATTATTCAGTTTATGAATCGTTCTTTAATTCTATGCATTTAGCAGGTTATTTATTTTCTTTTTACTAAAAAGCTAATTTTGAATTCTAAAATACACTTTTTTAAAAAAAAAGAATGAGCCTGATTACAGTAACTCAAATCTGTAATTAAAACCAGTCAAGTTTTTTTTAAAGAAATATCAGTGTTTTTAACATAAAATATATTCTGCAACAAAACTATTCAATAATAAAGTAGTTATAACTACAACATATTACGTCAAGAATTATATAATTGTGAGTTAGAGGAACAAAATGAAAATTACACAAGAAAAGTTAATTTTGTACCGTAACAAGATTTTGTATTTTTCTGTTAGAATAGTTACCTTGACACCCAAAATGTCAATGATAACAATACAAAATAGAATATATATATTACATAAGAACACAGGAACCGTTAATTCATGAACAAAAAGATACCTATGTGGTTGAATTGATTAATTTATAAAACAAATAAAAACTGCAGTTTTCTGTACAAGAACATGAGTAATTTTCAGTAGGTAACCTCCCCCAAAATGAGTACAATTATACATTTATTTCTCACGAAGGATCAATAGCTTCCAAGGTAACATATGATTTTTAAAATTCAATAAAAGATATTATATATCATCTATATAATTACACCATTACAGTTATTGGAACAAAATTGCAACAACGAGACTTAATTATTCACTTGTAATCAAGAACAGAGGACAAAAAAAAAAAAAAAAAAAAAAAGTATATATCGAATTAATAAGTAAGCATTTTACAAATTTAAATATGTATCAAATCTATAAAACATGAATAACACAATTTTTGATGATTGAAACTCTGTTGTATAGCTAATTTTTTCCTTTTAAACATGTAAATATACTAAATTTACAAAGATTACAAATCTAACACTTATCTAACTTAATCTAATCTATCTATCTTAATCTAACTTATGTGTATTTAATTTTCAATAAACATTTGAAATTTTTTTGCTTTATAATTGAAAAATATACTAGAAATTATAATATAAATATATATAATTTCTAAAAACCATTTTCAAATTTTTTCCATTGTTATTTTTTAAATCATAATTTTTATTAAAACATTTGAAAAGAATTTATATAATAGTTCATTAATGATCAATAAAAATCATTTTAGATTACTTTTAATAAGCAAGTTTTCCTTTTAGTTTTATATTTAAAAATATTGAAAGCTAATATAATAAGGATAATTTTTTTAAAAAAAATTGCATTGTGGAACCATATCAAAGGACTATTGAGAAAACAACAGTATTAAAATTTTTTAAATAAAGCTAAACAAGTTATTGTTACAAAAATTTAAATATTATAATTTAAACTAAAAAAAAAATCTTGATAAAAATAAAATTTGCTACTATAAGCATAATATTTTAATAAATTAACATTCAATGATTCAGAGCTATTTACAATAAATGTAATGAGATAAATTTCTCACATTGTATATGTATAAGAAAGTTGTTTTATTATAACCTTATAAATGCTTACTTACTTCCCCTTCCTATTTAATGCCTTCATATCAATGAAGCCTCCAGTTTTTAATTTAAAAGGATCATCCTAAATAGAAGGATATAAGAATAAAACATAATTAATATATTATTTAATAATATTACTTAACAGTAATTATTTCATATAATTTGATACATATTTTCCCAAACATTGCATAAAGAAAAATATTTATTAGTAAATAAACAAAAATATTTCATCATCAAAGGTATTAATAAAAACAATTATATATGAAAGAAATCTAATATGGTTCAAAAGCAACTAATAAAATATTTCATTTTTAAAAAAATTCTTTGGAATAAGTACAGCTCTTTCAATTTAAAGCAGTTTTAGTAGTTTATTCAAAGCAGTCCTTTTAACATTATTTATTAACATTTTTACTTGAACAATATCGGACAAAATAACAAAACATTCTCTAAATTTGTCTTTAAGTCAATCGGCATTTCAGATACATTGTTTATATTCTGTTTTTTTTAAGAATATGAACAGAATATTTAATTTTTTTTTAAGTTTTTAAAAACGACAATTTGTATGAAAAAAAATCATTTTTTAATTCCCAATTTTGGATAAAACTATAAAAATTTATTAAAAAAAAATTGGTCTTAGACTAATAATTTTTATTTTATCATTAAATATATTTTTATACTTAACACTTTTTAACTTTTTCTAAAAATTGCAAAATAAAAATCTATTGATTGTTAAGTTAAAATAAAATTTATTAAAAAAAAAGGGTAACATTTATTTTTTAATTGAGTAACAATGAAATGACATTTAACTCTCGGAATTTTACTACCCTTGAAGATACACATGATCTAATTAATATGGATTTCATATCAATCAACAACGATAATCTAATATGTATAGATAATAACAGGTATTGATGACAATATATAAAAACAATAACACAAAAAATATATTTAATTTTGAAAGTTTTTTAATTCTGTGTGCTTGATTTTAAAAATTAATTAAATATTGGATAATTATTTTATAAGATAAACAAAGCATTAACAAAAGGCATTAACAAAAGAAAAGCCTAGAAATTTATCAAACCTTGAAATAAAACTCGTACAATAAGTACATGAAAATGATAAATAATTAAATTACTCAAATAAAATTAATAATCAATCACAAAAGAAATGAAATAATTTTTATTTTGAAAAATCAGTCGGTAGCATGGAAACCTTCAGAAATGCAGGGCCTTGCAAGCTTGCATTATTCAAAAATCCACAGGCCGGCCTCACTATTAGATGTATATTAAATAAAAGTTAGTTCTTTGTTTATAATGTAGTAGAATCAGAGCGGATTCATTATAATTTACAATACATTAAAATATGTAATGTATTACTTGTAATAATTAAAGTTCTGTAAAAGAACAATATAATATGCTTCACAGTGTAACACAGTAAACAGAAATAACTCATATTTATGATAAATTATAAAAATGCCAGCTAAGTTCCATCACAACCAACTTAATAACTTAAAAGGATCCAATAAAATATATAATCTTCAAGAAATTATATATATATTATATATATATGTATGTATGTATGTATGAAACACTTCCAGAAAATAGCTGCAATTCTGAGATGTTTAAAATAAAAGAAATTCCATGAAGAGTTTCAAAATAGTTTTATCTGCTTACTTTTATTTATTGTTTTAGCATTTTTTCTTATTCAATTAATAATCAGAGTATAATTCATCAATGAATCAAACATGAATACCAAATTAACACACACTTTTTAAAATAAAAAATGAAGTCTCTTTTGCTTACTCATTATTACTTATATTATGCATTTTTTTACTTTTGGAAATTTAAAACCTGAAAGGTTTTGCTACACTTTAGCTTCCATTCCAAAATTCTTATAAGTTCCCCAAATATTAAATCACCTAAATAAATAATCAATGAGTGTTAAATTGTATTTTGTCATACTTTATAAGTTGAAAAAAATAGTATCCCAAATTTACAGGATCATATTTCAAGGACAATTTCTCATGTTTTAGATTTAATCCATGCCATTTCTAAAATTTCAGGTTATTTGAATTAAACTATATCTCTAATAGAAACGTTATACTATGACTTATTTTCAGACTTTTAATGAAGCTTTTGACTAAATTTTTTTTTAGATGCTTAACTTTTTTTCTCAATTAAGTTAATTTAATTATGATACAAAGTAATATAGACTACTCAGATTAGATTTTTTTTAAAAAACTAGTACACCTTAGAGACATATATTATCTTACTCTTGGCTGGTAAAGAAGTTCCAGTGTACCCCCCCCCCCATATAAATTTTTGTGAATTACATATACAGATTTATTCTTCTGGTATTAATGATTATTCTGTCTTAAGCTGTTTCCATACCCCTCAGGTTACATGAACTAGAGGTGAAGAACCATTGAGGAACAACTTTAAAAATTAACATAACAAAATAAATAAAATGGAAATAATCATACCATATTTTACAAATTCTGATCAGTGAAAATACAAACAGAAATACTTACTGATGTGAGTTCTTCCTCATTAGATAACTTTTTTCCAAGAGCTAAGCCAACAGCACTAATTTGAAAAATTAAAAAAAAAAAAAAATTATTTTGAGATCAATATCCAAAGTATCATATCATTTTCCAAACAAGGAAAAAAGGAACTTCATATATATATATATATATATATATATATATATATATATATATATATATATATACACACATTTTTCTCAATGTAGTCTTTCCCCAATTAAATTATTGGTACTGAGGCTATAAGCCATTGATAAAGTTATATTGCGCTAAAAGTATTGTGATTTTGTTTAAAGTACAATGCATGCCCAAAAGAACTACTTATTGATAAGAATTCAAATTTTGAGAAAAATAATTTCCTTCAACCCTTAAACATTTTTTTTTTTTAAAAAAAAATCAGATTAAAAAATGATTCATAAATGTTCTTTACAATTAAATATAATTCTTCAGAAATCAAATAAATAAATATAATTCACTTTTATAAAAGACAAATTTTGGGTATATTTTGAATAAAGAAAATATATATAAATTATTGAATATATTAATATATTTTATTTACTGAATAATATGCAAAAAAAGAACAATCAATAATTTATAATGGATAAAAACATATATAAAAATTAAAATATAAGCATATATATTGATTAAAATTAACAGTAAAATTTTATGCAATGATAATCTACATTAATAAAAGGAAGAATTTGTGTGCATGTCCAAGGCATAGATAGCACAAAAATGGAATGATCCAGAAGTATGAAATTTGGTACAGTACATATATTGTTACTGATTGTGTACAGCTAGAAGATTTGATATCTAAAACCCCTCTAGAGTCAAAAAAATTTAATGTTCTATTTTCTAATAAGACAGATCTTGCTTATAAATCTGGTGCTATAAATTAAGCCATAATTTTTTGTTGCATCTGATTACATTTGTGTAGTTTTTAAAATATTGCTAATTTATACACTTGTTTGTTCATCGTAAATGAATTGTGATTCTGTTTCAAATGAATCATTTAATAAAGATATCCACTGAGCAATTGAAGATCCTGCAATTAAGAATTATATTCAATAAAATGCTCCAATTCTTTACAACAGCATCTCTGACAGTGTTAATCCTTCTATTCAAAACATCTTTACTTATTAAAATCCTAAAATCGAACAGCCTTGAAATAAAAATTCTTTTTTTACAAACCGTACATTTCCTACAATTTTTCCTTCCTCAGTTATAAACCACATGTATTTGTAGCATAACACTCTAACTGGTGAACCTGGGTTCAAATCACGACCTAATTTTTCATCTGCTATTCTTCTAATTTTTTAGAAATTTTGATTTACTTAAAAACTTACTTATTGAATTTATTTTTCTGAAAAAAATTATTTTTATTTTTTAATAATTTCCTTTTACATTTTTAAGATTTTTCTTAATTAATAATGATAAAGCAATATTTTTTCATACTTTGCAGTTTAGCTCTCACACAAACTGTCGCAATATTAAGATTTTCACAACATCTGAGATCCAAGTTTTCTTTTTAAAAGACTACTTAATTTTGGGTATGTAAATTAATTTGCAGAGTTTTGGTAAATTTTTGAAAAAGCAAGCTTCATCACAGGTTAAAATCCTGTCCAGAAATGCATCATGTTTACAACTGAAATGAAGTCTTGCTTTGCAATGAACAATATGGTCTCCGGAATGCGACTTGCACAAGTTTTGCGATAATTCAGTTTATTATGAATGATGGAATGAGTAGTGTCAAAACCTACATGAAAATTTTCAGCAATTTGTTTAATTGTAAGTAATTGGTTTTCTTAGATAAGATGCAAACAATGCAAATAAATTGGAGAATGCAAACAATATTCTAACTCTAAGGTCAATACTGTTAGTAGACAACCAGACTGGTGCTTATTATACTTTTGAGACCTTCTTTTATCTTTTTTTTATCCACATGTAAAAATTCAAGAGGCTCATGCAACTACTGCTGCATTGTTCATTATTCTGAGAGAATATTTCTAAGAGTTTTACATTTTCCAAAAGTAAAAATTAGATCATACAATACTGTTCTTCAAAAGTACTTTCCTTGAATGGACATGTGATTATGACTAAAACTTTAAAGGTTATGTTTACATAGATATTAATTGAACAGCTGTACAACACACTTCACAAATTTGCCAACAAACACTCATTAAGATTTCAGGTGGCTGGATTAAACATTTCATTCACCATAAATATTAATCTGTTTGAATATTGAATGGCCCTTGTATTATAAATAATATATTGTACACACTTTACAGTCATATAAATAAAATACACATGATTAATATAAAAAAATAAAAACAAACAGAATTAAATGCATTATTTCCCCTATTAATACTTTAATACCTTATTTTGCATAACAAGAAAAATAAAAGAAATATCAGCACACTTTAAAGGGGGAAAATTTTTTAAAAATAATTCCGTACCTCACTCCATTAGGCCTTTTTCTTAACTTTCTCAATTCTTTAGCATCTTCTAATAAAGAACTAAAAGTAACAATATGCATAATGCTTATGAGTAATATATATTATTTAGATACATACAAAGAATTCATTTCAATAAGTCAGATTTTTATACTCCAGTTAAGTCATTGAAATGAAATATAACATTCAATTAATTTTTGTACTAAAAAAATAACATCCAACTGAAAACATTGGTACACAAAAATAACATCCTTGCCTCTTGATTATTACGAGCAAAACATTTTTTAGAATAAGAGTTTTGAACTTTGCATTAGTTTTTTTTTTTTTTTTTTTGACAATGTAACTAAATTCTGATACAATTCACAATTTTTAGCTTCGGAAAAATTGATAGGCAATCGCAGTTTTTATTACATTTAATTTTGATGTATCACTCTTGCAACATGATGCTTGAACAAAAATTTGAAAGAACTGAATAATTGGGCTTTATAAATTATTCCTCACCTCATACTTTCCTCTTCTTTTTCATCTTCGCTTCCTGATGATTGTCTCTTTATTCTTAAGCATTTATTTTTCTTTTTAGAGCGGAATTCTATTTTCACAGGAATTGAATAGTCCTCAGACGAGTCCATTGTGTTTACTAACAAGAGAGTGAAAGTTGAAGTTCCTATTTCTCAGCTATCGGAATGAAGAATAATATCAGGAGGAATTTTGTTTCTTAAAATTTATTTTTGGGGTTAATTTTAGTCTATGCTAAGCAAGATTTATTTCCTTAAAGCGATAAAAATGTTTGTTTTATCCCAACATTTTTGAGTCATTTTGGTCTATTTTAAGCCTATTCAAAGGTTTGCTAACCCATTGCTAATTCATCCTTAATTTAGAGCCATGATCAACGAACGAGGTAGATTCCTCGCTACACTCTGGCCGCGGTTACATAGAGGTTATGATAGCAGACTCGCGGCCAATGATTATCATCGATTCGAGTGTTCAAGCCCTGATGCTACTAAAGATGGCTGATGATCGTTAAATCTGTCGAGGTCCCTCCTATAGTCTTGGTGTAGAAGGTAAGAGAGGAAGGTGCAAGCTCAGGTGCCGTCCTCGTCACTTGACCGAAAGCTCAAAATTACAACATCCGCCACCAATAGCACCCGCATTGCTTCTCAATGCGACGGAAAATACAAATACTCCACACCCACTCCAAATTGACGACTTTGAGTCCGCAAAAGATTTGATATGCATGCTCGATTATACACTACGGTTCTTCGGGGGAGGGGGAAGGACTTGAATTGAAACGTAGCAAGCCATTGGCCCGATACTATGACCATTCGGCTCCTACGTCTATCTGTGTAGACATTTTCATAATGGCTATTAAATAAAGATGAAAAGAAATGTAACAAATTTTGTAAAGTTGGTCAAATTATATTTGAAGGAGCTTTGAAATTTTATCTAATACTAACTACAAAACTACATTAGATTTATCATTGAAAATTACTTGCTTTTTCTTCATTTAGTTTTCCTTGCACCTTGCATTCGAATCGAAACTATAATTTTTTAAAAAAGAATTAAAATAGTTAACAAATATTGGCAAATATATATATATATATATATATATATATATATATATAAAATATCAAATATCTAAAATAAACAATTTTTAGACAAGAATTATTTATAATTTTAAATATTTTATTTAAAAAAAAAAAAAAAAAAAAGGAGGGCCAGAAAACTAAAAAAAGATTAATTGCATTCATTTCTTTCCTCCTCTGCCGCGTGAATAATATAACTGTTGATAAAAATATATAGATTATAAAATAATTATCATAATAGATAATAAATTAATATCATCGGCTGTTTACTTAATCAGTCGCCATCCCTACCCCCTCTCTTAAACTAGTTTGCTAACCATTGCTGTACACCCAGCCAAAAAAGAATCATTTTTACTCCTTTCCCGTCCTTCTTCTGCTTTCATATAATCAAAAAACGTTTAAATAAATATTTTATTTCTTACTATTGTAATTTTACAATAATAATAATAGAAAAAATTCAAAAAAATGATATAAAATAATACTCTCCTCTTGCTGAGGATTATACATGATCTATCCAAGGCATTGAGGGGGAGGTAAAAGAAGATATTAAAAAAATGACATAAAAATTTTATAATATCTTCTTACGATATGATTAGTAATTTTTTTTCTTTTTAAATCTCTTAGAAAAAATATCATCGCCAATGTAAATAATTCATTCACTTTCCTATCCTTTTTTCTCTCCCTTTCCTTTCATTCGTGTTTTTTTTTTTTTTTTAAATTCATATGTGCATTAAAGCACATTTTTAATATGTTTGTTTTAATATTAAAGAAATTCAAGGCTTCTATATCATACTGAATAAAAAGTCCACCGGACTGGCTCTCTCCACTATATATGCTTGATGATTAACCATTTTTCCTAGGAGTGAGTAGCTGTTAGATCTGTTTGAAATATTTTTTTGATTATTTATTGAATTCAAACATTATAGAAGCTCTGTTATTTTAGCACAATAAAAGTGTAAAATTTTTTTCCATATTTACTGAGGAATAATAATTTTTTATATTGAAAATATGTTTCCTTTTGTGCTCAGTTTGAAACCATCCAGGATAAAATCATGAGCATTTGAATTTACTACATGATTAAAAAATTCATAAAAATTACTTTTTAAGTTAGTGTATACATATAAAGGTGCACTACTACACAAGATGATTGACAAACGCCAGCGAGTCATCGCTTATGCTCAGTATATAGAAGAAAGTAATGACAGAAGAGACATTTAGATGGCACCCCTCGGCCACCCGCCGTATCCCCAAAACCAACCACGGGGGGGGGGAAAACCTGTGAAATCAGCAAAATAGAGGCACTGATACTTCAGTAACAACGCTGTGTGATAATGAGGTTTTTTATTTTTTAAAACTTTTTTTATTTAAAAATTTTCCCTCGAATTTTGTAAGTTTTAATATTTTTTTAAAACGTTTTTATGCATTTCACTTGGTGTGTGTGTGTGTCATCAAATTTTCGATCGTTAATTTAACCAACTTCCCATCAAGCTAGAGCTCTCAAACTTTGGGAATCGTTCTTACTTGTCTAACAATGCAATATTTAGGCATTTACGACAGGTTTTAACCAATATTTTCTTTAATAATGCAATTTAGCCCAACCACTTACCTCGATTTCAAAAATTGGCACCAAACTTGGCGATTTTTTTTGGCTGAACGGTAAGTCCGTAAAACGGACCAGGGTAGTCATATTTAGGTAAAATATTGCCAAATAATTCCTGTCACTAAGGGTGATTGGGTTAAACTGCATTTCAACCATTTAATTTATCGGATGAATTAATTAATTTTAGTTAGTTTTAACGTTTTTATGCATTTCACTTGGTGTGTGTGTATCAGTGTGTCATCAAATTTTCTATCGTTAATTTAACCAACTTCCCATCAAGTTAGAGCTCTGAAATTTTGGGAATCTTTCTTACTTGCCTAACAATGCAATATTTAGATATTTGAGACCAGTTTTAACTAATATTTCAATATTTTTCTTTAATAAACTTTGCCATCATATAAAAAAGTTGGCTTTTATCTCAAATTATTTTTTTTGAATTTTGATTATGGAGGTTTTATAAGAAGAGACTATTTAATGGTTTTGTAAGCAAAATTAAATTTTGAATGTGGATCTGTGAATACAGTTTGGGTCCTAATAATTTCGTTTTCTTGATTCAAAATAATGGTGAATAATTTTCGTGAGAGTTTGATGACGTATGTTTGCACGGACTCAATTTTTAGACAATTGTGAATTAGTGTGTTCCTAATGTACCAGGGAGAATTGGTCATAATCCCGAGAATCTTATTTTGAATAATTTGAACTTTTTTCATGTGGGTTGGGGTGGCCGACCCCCAAACAGAGGTGGCATAAGTTATAACTGGGCAAAGAACCTGTTTATAAAACAGCACTTCGCTTTTTAATGAAAGAGGAGATTGCCCTTTAAGGAAATGCATAAATGGATTTTATTCCAAAATTTATCTGATAAATATTTAATGTGTTGTCGGTAGGTTAATTTAGAATCTAACTCAAGTCCTAGATAACGCACCACCGAAACCAAATTTATCTCATATTCGAAAAGTTCTAAATTCGGAACTGGATCGATTTCCCCAAATTTTCTGAAAATGATGGCTTGTATTTTGTCAACATTGATTATAATCCTCCAGTCCGTAAACCAAAGATCAAGAGTGTCTAGGTAGTTTTGGAGAGTTTTAATTGTGCATTTGAGATTGGCAACCTGTACGAGCTGAGCGGTGTCATCTGCAAAGAGACAAACGCTGAATGTGGCGTGGTGTGGAAAGTCTGATGTGAATATATTGTACAAAAAGGGGCTCAAAACACTATTCTGCGGACAGCCCGCAGCCATAGTACCTTTATTTGAGCGACTATCTTTAATTTTGACCAGAAATAACCTGTTCAGTAAGAAAAATGAGAATAATTCTAATGAGGTAAGCCGGAAATTTGAAATTTATCATTTTGTATATCAGTCCATCATGCCACATCCTACCGAATGCTCGCTTAACACCCAGGAAAATACCAATAGTGTAAAATTTGTGGGTGAAACCTTCATTAATGATATTGGGACTCTAATCAGTTAATGAATACTGGAGTAACGTTCACGGAATCCAATCTGCTCCGTGGGATACAATTCATTTCATTACTGTAATTTTTAATTCTCTTTAAAATGATTCTCTCGAAAATCTTAACAGTAGCACATAATAAACCAATGGGTCTGTAATTTTCAGTAAATTTGTGATCTTGCCTTGGTTTGGCGATCATAACAATATTTGCTTCTTTCCAAACATTAAGGAAATAATTTAATACAAGCATTTATTTATAATTTTGCTAAGTTTAGTAATTGCTTTATCAGGAAGTTATTTTAGAACAATATTTGAAATTGAATCTGGGCCAGGTTTTTTTTATTGACTAGTTTTCTAAAAATACATAATGGTGGGATTGAAAGTTATAAGTTAATTTATAAAGAAATTTTTATCTTATACTGGTAAATAGAAGGTTATAATTTCGAGAGCTTTGTGAGAGACAGTGGCAGATCCAGAAAAATATCAAAGGGGGGGAGGAGAGGTACAAATTCCTGTTTCTGAAGGATTTATTTATTAACTTATTACAAACAAATATTAAAAAAAAATAAGTTCAGAGGACAAAGAAAAACTTTATTTAACTGGTTTAAATAAACTGTAATTTTAGTTCTAAGGCACTCTTCTTTGCCAAAATTTGCAGATCTACTTGTTGCGTTACTGTTATACTTTAGGAAGGCTTAAGACAAATAGAGAAGCTTTAAATAACACATAATGTATTTACAGAATAATACTGCTTGATGCGCCGTATTCCACTTAATTGTAATTGTGCTTGCTCGTGCAGCAGAAATAATTTAATTTATAAGTTAATTTATAAAGTTATTTTTAATACACTACACTACTTTCCTGTCTTTGTTTATACTTAGTATAGACCAACCAACCTCTTTTGAACTATGGTGGATCTTAAAAATATCTTTATTCTTTTTAAAGCTCTAAGGGACCTTTCAGCAGCAGCAGTTTTGGTTGGTAAAGTACACTGTACGTTGAAGAAAATTTGGAAGCTTCATTTGGATTACCTACTGGTTATGGTTTATTTATTCTAAATTCTTTCTCAGAAGTAACTCTCCTAAAAGGTAAGGTGACCAGATGTCCCACTTTCAGCGGGACAGTCCCGATTCTTAACAATTTATCTCGCATCCCATGGGGTTCTAAGAAAGCTCCGATTTTTAGAAAGAATGCACGACAAGCTAAGGCACGGTGAGAGAACAGGAAGGGAATACACGGTTTTCGGCTTCCATGCACGCATTGCACCAGGATATGAGCTTTATATTATTTTTGTAAATTTTATAATGTTACACTTTAATAATAAAAATAATTGTTGAGAACTGATTATCAGGAACTGCTTATCAAATTTCGCCTTGATCAGTTGCTAGAATACAACCACTATTGTTTGGACTTAATGAACAGTGACATTTTTCGGCATTGGCAGCGACGAAAACATTTTGTTGCTGTAAAATGAAGAGAGAACACTTAATAAATACACTTCCACAGATTTTATTCTTTTGGTGACATGTTCCACTAGCGATCTAGCATCATTTGGAACATTGTTGCAAAGGAATTACATCTTATACAAAAGTTGGAAACGGAGGGGAATTTTAGAGAGAAGAAGGGTCAGGGTATAAGGAGTTTGTTGCTCGTCCACGAAGTAACGCCTTCGCACATTGAGTTATGTAACTGTCTCTCATACGATACACATCGTACTGCGTGCAAGTGCTAGTTTAACAAGTGATGTCTACAAATCAGCTATTCAGATGGTAACGCCTGCCCGTTCCAGGCTACCTATTGTGCCATAGCTAACTCAATTATTAAACACTAAGACTCAATAAGTCAAGCAAAGAGACACTAGAACAATAATTAGGAAATTTATTAACTTCTAGTTAATATGACAACAATTATGAATGCTCTCCCGGGCAAGGATTTTACTACTCTAATTCAACCCACCAATAATAATCTAACAGATTCTTACCACTAAGTCTTCCTCGACTGCAACTCAGACTCTGGAACAAATGTAGCACTCTGGAACAACTAAATCTTTTGAATCACTCCACTTTTACTCTAATCACCTACTTCAACCTCTCTTTCCACCTCTTTTAACTCCTTCTTCAACCTCTCTATCGCGACTCTCAGTCGGAGTTTATATATTTCTTAACTCTCCCGCTTCACTTCATTTCTACCTGCTTTCTATCTATCTATTCATATTTAATTTTTGGTTGGGTAAAGGTTGTTTAGCAAAAGCAATCAATCTTAATTAAAAGTCCCCAAGATTAGTGAAGAGAAACCGCGAATAGCCCAATGTCACAAGATGATTTAGGTAAGTAATTTATTTAGGTACCAAAGGTAGGTATTTTTTAGGTACCAAATTTTTAATCAGGAAGCCCCCCCTCCCGGTCAATGGTGTCCAGCTCTTCGAATGTTAAAATCTGTTCACCTTACTAAAAGGGCCTCTATACTTGACGGTAAGTCACATTTATGTTTTGAGTCCACTCGAAAAGTTGGATGTAAAGTAATATTTAGGGACTACTTTTTGTAATTTCCATATGATATTATTAAGGAATACTGTGGGATAAAAGTGATATTTTGCTCAGAGCAAAATATTATAGTTATGATAAATATTTCTTTTTGTCTGTTACTTACAATTCTTCTTTGTTTAACACTATCTAATGCCATCTCAATATTTCCTTCCCTTAACGATATCAACGTGACTATGAGATTAAATTTACATTGTTTTTTATTATAGTCATTTTATTCATGTGCTCTAGAATCTTCTCCAGTAACTTTACATGAAAATAAAGGTGTATTTAGGAATTTTCCTAATTTACCACGATTTCGACCTTCGTCAGTTGGCCCAAGCAGGTCCACACATTTTTTTTTCAAAACTCGTCACCAAATTTATGACTGCAGGATACCTAGATAAATTCTTTATCTCCATGCAATTAAAAGAATGATTTTTTTTCTTTGACAAACACAAAGAAACTTGTAATCTTTATTTGTAGTCATGTGGATCACATTCACATAATACATTCTATTGTTCTTAATCGGATTTTAGGTCCGTATTATCAGTGTACAAACAACTAGCTAATACATTCACAAAAAAATAAAATTTGTTATAAATATTAAAAG
The DNA here is from genome assembly GCA_019974015.1 of Nephila pilipes. Classification (NCBI taxonomy): domain Eukaryota; kingdom Metazoa; phylum Arthropoda; class Arachnida; order Araneae; family Nephilidae; genus Nephila; species Nephila pilipes. Next base: position 393,590 of record BMAW01095319.1, read on the forward strand.
TTGAATTAATCGAAGCTACTAATTTTATAAAATTTCCAGGCTGAGATACGAAGGTATTTTGTTCAATGCCAGTATGAATATTATCAGTTGCTACGTTGGAACTAACACCAGTGAAAGTGGATTCATCAATTCTTTTTCATTTCTTTAAAAAGTTTAAAAGATTCAACTATGTTTATTTATTTCGTTAATTTTTCGTGGTTAGTTATTCTAAAATAATCTATATATAAATATTAACTCCAGAGTCAAATTCAAATTAAGAACTAAAAACATACTGTATGATAGATTGCTCGGTTCTGTGTTTGGACATAATAAACAACTTTGAAGTAAAACAACAATGTAAATGCTTTCAAATTTGGTTGGAATTTCCTATTCAGTATGCTACTTTGTCTGTGTGTGAAATTATGACAGGAAAAGGCAATGCTCCCGTGCCTCTTCCTTGGATCCACCCTTGGTGACAGATAATAAATTCGGCACTCTTTCATCAATATATAAAATCCTTATTTGGTGTGGCTTAGAAATATTCTTTTCCTCTAGTCGAAGCTAACCTAGTTATAACCACAATAGAAAGCCCCTACAGACTGATGTAGATAATAATTCTTTTTCTTTGGTCAGGGCCCATGTAGGTGGATGTACAGACAGACAGCTCATATATACCTTTAAAAGGCAAGTATTAAGTGTTACCATGAAACAATTGATTTGTAATAGTAGTTTTGTAGAAGCAATGGATATCTAACAGATTAATTAAAAAGTCCACGGCCTGACACATAGCTGGTGCTACTAGAATTAAATCCATATGTTTTTTAGTTAGCTCTAACCCTCAAAAGATGCGTGTATAAATTTGACAGCTGTCGGATCATTAGTTTGTGAATTATAGCATTTTGAGTGAAGCAACTTTTGTTATTGTGAAAAAAATGGAAAAAAAGGAATTTCGCGTGTTGATAAAATATTGCTTTTTGAAGGGAAAAAATACAGTTGAAGCGAAAACTTGGCTTGATGCCGAGTTTCCGGACTCTGCCCCAGGAAAATCAACCATCAAGGATTGGTATGCTAAATTTAGACGTGGTGAAATGAGCACCGAAGACGCTGGACTCCCAAAAGAGGTTATTATCGACGAAAATATTAAAAAAATCCACAAAATGATTTTGAATGACCGTAAATTGAAACTGAATGAAATAGCAGACACTCTAAAGATATCAACTGAACGTGTACATCATATCATTCACAAATATTTGGGTATGAGAAAGCTCTGTTCAAAGTGGGTGCCGCGCGAGCTCACTTTTGACCAAAAACAACGACGAGTTGATGATTCGGAGCAGTGTTTGAAGATGATCAAGCGTAATAAATCCGAGTTTTTGCTTCGATATGTGACAATGGAGGAAACATGGCTCCATCCTTTCACTCCGAAGTCCAATCGACAGTCATCCGAGTGGACTGTACACGATGAACCCGCTCCAAAACGTGGGAAAGAGTTGGCTGGCAAGGTTATGGCGTCTGTATTTTGGGATGCGCATGGAATAATTTTCATTGACTATCTTGAAAAAGGAAGGACCATCAACAGCGACTATTACATAGCGTTATTGGATCGTTTGAAGTACGAAATCGCC
>BMAW01095320.1:0-12331 GCA_019974015.1 Nephila pilipes
TCGAATTTTTCTAATTCTGTAACATTTAACACACAGTAACGAGTTTATTCTTATTTTCTGATACGATTCAAATTTATCTTATATTTTATGCGGCCATACGCTTGTAAAATATGCTAAATCATTTTCTACGTTTGCAGATCTGTAGGAGTAATCCATACTAGGCTTTTTGATGCCAGGAGATTCCCTCAAGATCCCTTTACCCAAAATCACATGATCAAAAGAAAATCTCTATATATGAATTCGAAGGAAGTTGAAATTCTCTCTATTCCACTATAGCCAAAAAGGCAAAGCCACGTCTCTAGCATTCCCCGTTTTCACTTTTTCTGTGATTTATTGCCTCTTTTTCATCTAAAGGAATCAACAGACCTTCTTCAAAAATGGTGCTTTCATTACAGCTATGACTTCTTTTAATGCCAAAATAAAACACAAATAAATCATAAAAATATACAGATAAAAATTGCAAACTGAAATATGAATGAAATTTTATATTTTGAATTTAACTATAAAAGAGGAATTATAAACTACAAATCAAAAATAGATAAATACCTGAAGTAATAAAAGTATAAAGTGTTTGAAAAAATATGAAACACCCTAAATCTGTATGTGTGTGTGTAGGAATAAAGAAGGAAAATTCCTAATTATAATGAACAGTTATGTACAAATTTCATTTCTGATCAAAAGGTTAAGACCAATGAATATAAAAATAGATAAACCAGTGAATCAGATAGTTGATTCAACTTAAGACTGAATTAATGAGCTAACTAGTTTACCGGATTCACCATCCCATCAAATTTATAGGATAACAAACTGGGTTTCTCTATTATAAAAACAAAAACAGAAGTAACTACGAAAGCACATGCTAATAAACATTAAATCATGATAAAATATACTTTTAAGTATGAAGAAGATTATAAAATGTAGACTGCAAAAAATTTGCAGATGCAGATTAATACGTGGATTTAAATAATAATAAAAAAAAAAAAGCCCGAAAAACTTTTTGTTAAAAAAGTGCCAAAAATATTAATGTATTCTTAAAAAATACAACAAATTATAAAAGTAATGCAGTGTTCAAATTTTAAAAAAAGAAGAAAGAAAAATTGCTTTGATTATTCAGTAAAGTTCAGAGACCTAATGTTACAGCGGAGGCTCCATATGTTTACAGGAATTATAAGAAAATATTCATTTCTGCTTAGAAATTATATATATGAGAGAGGAATATATGGAGTGCTGCCACGCTAAAGCACCGAGTCCACTGGAAACAGTAGGTTGCTAATACGGAGAAGGCTTAAATCTTCATCGAAACGAGACCGAAGATTCCTTTTAACAGAGACAGATTAGTCTTCCTTTTTTGGGATATAAATACATTCTATAACAAAAAAAAATACCTTTCAACGACTGAAAAAAAGCCTCGCCGCAAGATTCGAGCTCATTACGAGCAACTGTCTGAGTTTGAAAGAAGTCGTATCTTTGTATTGAATGAGGCAGTTTGGGCAAATTCGAGAATCACTCTTCATATGGGTTTAAGAGATGCGGCGATTAGAAGATACTGGCAAGAATGGGTGGACAATGGCAGATTTCAGTATCATGATGGTAGCGATCGACCTAGGGCCACAGCAGATAGGGAGGACAGGTAAGCTGATTGTCAGGTAAGCTGTCACAACGCCTGAATCATCGTTATCAATCATCAGACCCGCACACGAGTGCCCACCATGACCATTCACATACTGCTGATAGAGCAAAATTTACGCTCGTACCAACCTCAACGCCACCTGCCTTTCACGCCTGCACACTGTCGAGCCAGATTACAGGGTGCTTGGCTCGATTAGGTTGGGATGGTGCTGAGGGGAGACGTATAGTACTTAGCGACGAATCACACTTCCAACTATGTCCTGACGATCATCGAAGACGTGTCTGGAGACTCCTAGGGCAGCTTGCTGATCCTGTTTTCACTATTGAACGCCGCACAGCCCTCAACCAGAAGTAATGGTCTAAGGTGTCATTTCCCTTAAACACCGGACCCTTTCGGTCGTCATTAGAAACACGCTTACAGCACAGCGGTAAGTCGACAACATTCTGAGACCTGTTTTGCTACCGTTCCTTTTGCAGTACCCTCGCCTTATTTTTCAGCAATATAATGCTACACCACTTACAGCATATGTTGCTACGAACTGTCTTACAGCTTGTCAAACACTTCCTTGGTCAGACAGATCTGTCTTCAATCGAGCATGTCTGGGATAGGATGGGAAGGTGACTGCATCTACCAAGGAATGTTGATGACCTAGCCCGACAATTGGAGCAAATTTGGCAAGAAGACCACCAGGGAGCTTTATCACTCTATGCCACGTCATGCAGCAGCTTGCATCCAGGCAAGAGGGCGGTCAACACCTTATTGAGCTCTTTACTTTGTAACTCTGAACTACGTCATTCAATTTTTCTGAAATTTTAATCATTTTCCATTCTGTTCATAATTTTCCTATCCGCCAGTTTTTGTCTGCATTGGACAACTCTTTCTAGGTGCGTCCTTTTTTTTTTTTTGGTTATAGAGTGTAGTTCTATGGATTAAATTTAGAAATCATAAAAACGGTTCCCGTCATCTTTCCTTTAAAAAAGAAAAGAAAAAGAAGTTTTCATTTCCAACCGCTAACAGATACCAGACAATAATGTTCGCTTTATCCAGATAACATGATAATATATGAACATCAATTTTTAAAAAACCATTGTAATTTATTTTGAATAGCAAATTACAATTTTTCAGCTTTAATTATGGACATTAGTGTATCGATTACATTAGTTTCGTTGCATAATACCTTTGAATCCAATACCGTGGATCAGAAGTATTCATGGCAGTATTAGTAATATTTGTTATATATACGGAATATACTAACATCAACTAATCAAATTTGATACTTTGTCTATAGATTTTATGAAAAAAATACAATTTGAACATATTTTATTAAACTTATTTGCGAAAATAGTGTATATTTTTGTGTATTCAATAGAGATTTTAAATAACAGAGAAAAATGTATTTTTGGAGTTTTTTGCTTTAAAACTATTTACTGTTCAAAATATACATTTGCAATCACTGAACATACTGATTAAAATTCGCCAATTACGCAAGAATGCAAAACTTAAAATAAATAAAAGATAATTCTAATTTATGGATGGAAAATAAATTTCTATATCTCGCAACTTCAATATATTTTTAGAAAGTGTTGAGTTTTAAAATCAATTCCGTTGCTTTGTATTCCGATTAAAAATTTAATTTTCTGCTGTTTATATTATTTATATTATGTCTCTACCTTTCTTAAATATTACTTTTAAGGGTTAATAATTATTCTTGCTGTTATTATTTCTTAGTTTTACTTTATTATATTTTAGTTGTTTTATTAAATACACTTATTGAAAGTTGCTATATATTTCCTTCAGGGGCCGCGGTAGCCTACTGTTCAAGGTCATGGGCTAGCGGCCGGTGGTTTTCGTTCAATCGTGGGTTCAATCCTTGGCCGTCATAGACCCGCCGTGTAGCCGGGGCTGATGCACGTTAAATCTGTTCGGGGTCCAAAGTCCTCCCATTGGCGTGGTGTGGATATTAGGAGAAGGGGTGCCAGTTCAGGTGTCGTCCTCGTCACTTGACCGTGATTCAAAATTACGAGGTCCGTCTCCAATAGCCCTCGTGTTGCTTCTAGTGCGACGTTAATAAAAACTAAATTAAACTTGAGATATATCCTTCATTATTTAAATCTACAGCCCTCTTAAAATCTAATTAAATAGTTTATAAGCTCAAAACTCCAATTGAGGATATGTGAGAAAAAGATAAAACAATTTATTATCTAACAAAGAATATGTAATGTCGCTTTCTCTAGAATCCCTCTCAACTCATTCAATCTTAGTTTATATTCTAATAATAAAGTCGTAGCTTACCAAATCACTCGTTCCAATTCAAACACTACTCGATTATAGCAATGCAACTTCTTTTATTCTGATCATGGATCACTCTCAAGTACTATTACTGTAAATGATTAATTGAGGTGATTCACTATAATCTACAACATATGTCAGGCTGTCGTTATCCTCAATATCCTTTCTCTTTCCGTTTAATTCTATTAACCTTACAAATCACTATCTCTAGTTTCATTCACTACACTACTCATCATCTGATAATTTACTTAATCAAGTTTCATTTGGTTGCCAAGGAGTAGTAATTGAATGCTATTTAAATTACAAGGAATTCCGAAGTTAGTGAAGAGAAAACTGCTCATAGTCCAAGTCACTAGGTAATTATGAAAAGTATACATGTGATAAAAAAAAAATAGATATGAGTTTGACATTAATTGATTTAACTTTGACATTATTTTTTAAAAACTCATCATACATTTTTCAAACATTTGATTCATGTTGAATTATGTTACAAAAGGCTAAAATAGTTTGAATTTTGTTATCAATTATTCATACAATTCCTCTATAAATATTTTAATTAATTAAATAATTTTCTTTTATTTGAAACAACTTTAATTAGATTCAATGAATTTACAATAAATCGTATGTAATTTTACATGAAAAAGGAGTGTCGTTACATCTACATGCATAAATAATTAGCAAATCAAATTACCCAATTATTCTATTTCTTAATGGCACCTTATAAATCTCAGTGCTGATTTCTCTGTGATTATAATTTCAATAAGCGTGTAAAAGAATTACTGAGGTGACAACTTAGAAATATAATTAAATTAATTACTTGTCATTAAGAGTTTCTAAGAATATCATTTACTTTATTTATATTAATGCAAATATACATGTTTTATTTTGCATCATTCGGAATAATTTCTCTGTTAAGTTTAATTATATGTCTCACATAAAGATCATTTTACATCGAATACGAAACATGAAATTCTTAGCGTCATAATTACTTCTAGTGCCTCCCAAAACAACTTTAATTAAATTACATAATTAGTTTTACTATCAAGTTAATTTCATGCAATTCATTAAGCCGCGTTAATTAAAATGGTTATCACTGAGCTCTAGTAAATTTCAAGATGCTATTATGCAAAGCAAAAAGTTTCAATTGCAACACGTAAAATATATCATTCCGATATTGTTTACGCAAAAGCTAAAATTGTTTATCAAAGCACATCTTTTGAAGAGTGCTATGGCATTCATAATCGAGATTGCAGAACTATTGCTTGATTTCAATTTCTTTGTATCCGAAGTACATCGAATACCTTTATACCTTAAATACTATAATTCATTTTTATTTTAACTTAAATAAAAGTGTAATTATAAATATCATTTTTATTTTAACTTAAATAAAAGTGTAATTATAAATATCATTTATTAACTCAGATACGATACGTACAAAAGCAACTTCAACATTTCGTCTATGAATTTTTATTTCAAATCTTTTCAACAGCCATCAATTCTTATAATTTAATATCTTGAAGCTATAAACTAATAGGAAATAAGAAACGAAATCTCATTCTGTCATAAATAATTGGCATCGATAGAGTCAATAGCATTAAGGTTTGTGAGATTAAGATTTATAGTGCAGAGTAAATGCGATTGCCGTTACTACTCCACTTAATAAATTCATAAAGGGGTATATATATAATGCTTACGCAATTTTGAAATACTTTTTTTATGTTTTTTAAGATTTTTGGAACAATTTTAACCATGGTAAATAATTTATTCGGTCTTACATAAGAATACAGTATAAAATGAGAACTTTATAGAAACAAACAAACAAAAAGCATAAATGAAACTACTCAGACATTTATTAATAAGTGAATAGATTGAGTAAAACATTTTTTTTTATTATAAGTTGAATTCTTTGTAAATATTAATAACGACGAGATATATTGAAAAGTGTATATACGTCATAAGTAATTAGTATTCTGGAAAATGATATGGGTTCTGTAGTACGATATTAATTTTAATTCCATTCTTTGCCTGTTTTTAATAATTGTATTTATGTACATATTTAATTTAAGTAAGTTAATTTAGAGGATGCTATCTTTAGGTTTTTTATTCTATTTAGCATTCTTAATTAATTCTAGTGTGCAATTTTTTGGAAATTACCATTTTCGTTCATTAGATTTTTGTGGTCTGTTTTACTACTCATATTTTTATTATAAATTAATGGCTGAGTGGGATGGTTTGCATTTAATAAAATATTGCTGAACCACGCATTTCAGTCGAAAGCTTGAAAGAGTAAATTAAATTAGTAATTATATCCATTTTTTGTTTCTTGGTAGTTTTACATTTACAAAAAAAATGTTTTAATAACTTTGATTTCTTGTTACTATGATATTTGTGCATAAAACTTGAATGTTTTCATTTGTCATATTTAAGTACATATATAATTCCCATCTATCACAGTTTTAAATATTATTTAGCATCGAACATTCCTCAAATTCAAAAACAGTTATTGAATCAAAATGTCAGTTTATCATTAATGTAATGATCTCGAATGTAGTCATTATTTAAATATGATATTTCCTTTAAGAATGTCAAAAAAGTTTTAAAAAAATATTTAAACTAGTTAATTGATAACATGTATAGTTGCGCAAGAAATCTATTACTGATAAAAAAAAAATTTTCGGTGAATTATTAGAGATATCTTTGTATTATACAAAGAGTTTATTAAAGGATTTCACAACTTTGAAGAAAACACTATAACAAGTCACATCCTGTTTGGACAAATTAAAGTAAATATGACACTTTAAAATTTGCAATATTATTAACTTTTAATATGATACCCTCCAGAAACACGGCACATATCCAATTGAAAGTAGAACTTATCCCACAATTTATCAACTTGATCTATTTTACAGTTTACATAACAGCTGATGGTGAGAAAAACTCCTTTTTTAAGTACCCGAAAAGAAAAATTCGAAGGAAGTTAAGTTTGAACTTTTCAGGAGTTACTGATTAAGGGCAGTAAGTGCAACTAATTAAAGTGTGACGCAAAACACGCTGAAGAACATCGGTATGAGTTATGTTAATAACCAGATATTGTTCGTGTTTCTGGTACGGCCACGGTAGTCTAGCGGTCATGGTCCCGGATTCATGCCGGTGGTTTTCTTCGAGTCATGGGTTTGAGCCCTTATGCCACTAAAAGCCCTCCATGTAGCCGAAGCTGATGCACGTTAAATCTAAAAGAGGCTCAAAATCATATCGTCAGCGTGGAGTGGAAGTTAGGAGAAGGAGTTGCCAGATTAGATGTCATCCGTGATGAGGTTCGTGGCCAATATCCCTCGAGTTGCTTCTCAGTGCGACGCAAAAAAGCAATCACATCATAATTACAATTTTTTTTTTGCGTGTGCGTGGTGGTCGAAAATTCAATAAGTACGAACTTGGCATGATAAATAATGAAAACAAAGGAGAGAAATTAAACCTAAAAAAAGAAAAGGAACATTAATTTTTATAAATTCTGATTCCGGCTTATAACAGATGAGCAGGTTCAACATGTTTTACAAGCCCGAACGGCACGTTGTCATGCTGAAGACGTTGAGTGTTGGCTATCTCCTTCCTGGTGCGTTTCACTTTACTTCGGAGACTTTTCAGGACATCCAAGTAAAAATGACTGTTCACTGTTTGTTTTTGTGGCACAAACTTTGAATGAAGAATGCCTTTTTTGTCGAAAAAAAGAAGATGAGTATGATCTTCACACGGGACATGCTCATTCTCATCTTTTTTGGCTCGGTGAAGCTGACATGTTCCACTCATCCCTTTGTCTTTTTGACACCTGGTCGTACACGAAAACCCATGTTTCACCACATGGGTTCAACAAGTCCCTCACGTCCTTTACATTTTGATCGGAAGGCGACGTTGACGGGGGTCCAGAGCAGTCTTCGTCCTCGGCGTCCTCTCTGCCCTTCCGGAGCATTTTGTACAAGCGGAAAATGATATTTTAGGACATGGTATTATCTCAATAAGCTTCCCTCAATATGACAACGGTCTCGGCGCGCGTTTACTTCTAAGCCCGCTACTAAGACCTTCAACTGACTCCACAAAACTCACTTTTCTCTCCCTCCTTGCGGGCGGTACTGCCAGCGCCGCGTAGCAGAGGCTCTGAACCATTGCTCGGAGGGTATGAGAACACCACAACGTACTTTCAAGATTTTGGAATTGGAGGAAGTGTGTTTTAAAATATCTGGAAGAAAATGATGAACTGTCAGAGTATGCTTGAAACTCGGCGTCTTGAAATTTCGACGAGTCACTAAAACAAGGAATTGGACTAGCAGCGACGCGCATTGTACAACAAAATGCAGTCAATTAATGCTGGTATCATTGGTTTCTCGAACCTCCCCCACTCTTTTCGGTCACTGCATGCGCATTGTTAACTGCTTGGTTCTGCCACTTCGAGGTCATTCAACTTACTTTTGGGACACGCCCTCTATGTATGCATGTATGTGTTTGTGTATGTGTGTGTACCACGTTATTATACATCATTTAATACTATTTTTTAAGAAAATTATTAATAAATTAACAGAGAATTATAAAGGAGATCCTAACTCTTTCATCAATGTTACCATGTCTGGCTTTATTTTGTTAATATAGTAATATCTATAGATCTAATTTTATTATACGTTTAGAAATGAGTAGTATGTGAATAACAAAAATGAATATGTTATTTCATAGCTCTTTTTTTAATGTGTCATTTATAATTACTTCGTATGTTTGGAAAATACGAGGAATACTTTTGTTTTCCTTACAATAATTTGCTTAACAGGAAGTATAAACCCGATGCAGCATACGTATTAAAAATTTAGTCGTTATAAAACTATTGCTACAGAATGGAAAACTAAATTCTATATTATGAATGTCATCTTTATTATACTTCTTAACTTTAAAAGAATGTTTCAAAATAATCCTTAAATAAATCATGAGAAAATTGAACTATCTCTTAGCAACTAACAATCCAAAATTCATCAGATATTTTATAGTAATTCAAATAACTTCTTTTATTTTATATATTTTTATAAGTCACGATTAATATAAATTTTAAATAAATATAAATAAACACAAAGTAATAATTTATTTTATAATTATTTTCCATGTCGAAAGATCTAAAGAATAATAATTTTCGAACTTAAACGATGAAACTTATAACTCTTATCTCCAAAAATTCCTATTTTGTCGAACATCTCAGTAAGAAACATTCATCGGATTTCCTTTCCAATTACAATTCAGTTAGGATATCCTGTACTGATTAATAAAACACCCATTTAGTGTCAATGCCATATTTAGATGAAATTCGTTTATTTAGCTAATTCATTAAAATCATCACATTTACACAAGTAAGCATCTCTTCCGAAAAATCACGCATTACTTTAGTGGCTTAGTTTGAACGATGCAATTAGGCCTTCCAGAAAACTATATATTTCCCAGTGGCATCGAAAATTATTTAATTCGGAGCTTTTCGCCAAAGTTTTACGGTGGTCCAGATTCTTCAGCGCCAAGATCTTCCTACTGATTGGACTAATTAGGAGAGAAGCACAATCTCTCGCACTAAAACCCAGAATGATCATTTTAAGCTTCATTTGCCTCCAAATTGCCAAAATGAAGGATCGTTAATTTCAGAATGAGTGACTTTTGAGGGGATTGGCTCAAATAACAGCAGGTGATTGGTTGAATTAAAGTAATTGCGGAGCTTTCGGCGACACGGAAGGATTGGATTCGTCGTCTTTAATTTATTTGGTCTAGGGGATTGGATTAAATATGAAGTTCGAACTAATTTTTAATCTGCGTTTTGGAAACAATTAGCGCAGAGGGAAAAAAAATCAATAATTTCGTAATCATCTGTTTTGAATGAATCATAAGAATTGAAAATTCTTTAATTAGTCAGTTAATTAAACGATTTTTAATTTGCCAATTCTAAGGAAGTCATTTGACCATTTTCTTATTTTCTAAATTTTCATAGAGAAATAAGAGATTCACTTCAATTATTATAATAATATTCATATGCTGTAAAAATAAACTTGTACGTTTTTAGAATTGAACGTTAGATTACATTTTGTATACTAAAATGTTGCATTTCAAAAAGTTACTTTGATATAAGTTATTGAGAACTCTACTCCAAATCATATTGCTTAGTTACCCCTTATACATACATAGGTTTCTCTTAAAAATATCTGAACATGTAAAAAGCAGAATTAGATTAACTTTTTGAAATGTAGTAAATGAAACAGCAAGTTTGCTTCAAACTATGTAAATGCAAATTTCAGTGAGAAAAAAATTTAATATAAAAATCTTGAATAATTGCATATTTGTAACTAATAATTTTAATGCTGAAATCCTATTTCACTGTAGGATTTCAGCATTAAAATTATTAAAATCTTATCGGTTTTCGTCCAGTCGCAGGTTCGATCCTTGGCCGCTAAAGACCCACTGTGTAGCCAGGGTTGTTGCACGTTAAATCTGTCGGGCCCAAAGTCCTCCTGTGGCGTGGTGTGGAAGTTAGGAGAGGGGGGTGCCAGCTCAGGTGTTGTAATCGTCATTTGACCATGGTTCAAAATTACGTGGTTCGTCGCCAATAGCCCTCGTGTTGCTTCTAGTACGACGTTAATAAAAACTAAACAAACTAATCACTAGATTTTGTACTAATGTAGTAATATTTTGATTGATTTTGCATGTTTTATTTGTTTAATGTCTCTCTTGCATGTTTTATTTGCTTCTGTCTCACAATTTCTTGAAAAAAATTCATTTGGAATACATAAAAATGGAAACAGCCAACTTTAATGCTGAACAGCAAGTTCATTAATTTTGTCACAGCATTGAGTTATATTCATTAGTCACGATGAAGTGTGCCTCAAGGAGTTTTTGTGAGGAAAATAACAACCACAATTGAATAATAAATTTAATCCAGTAAATACAAATGCTCACTCTAAATTCAAAATATTTGTCAATTTTAATCTGACAATTAACAATTAAAGCTGCCAGAAGTTTTCATCCTGCTGTGAAACACAAAAATCTATTGCATTACAAATATTTACGTTGTGTATGCCTTTAAATGAAATGAAAAAATAAAGCCTTTCTATTATCAAAAAATATGAGCAAAGAATAAATTCATTAGCCCTATTAGAAATTTAAATCAGAATTAATTAAGTTTTGTAGTGCAAGATGTAAATCAAATATCTTAAATTTTGCTAGTTCTAAATATAATTATTAATTATGGTATGGAATAACTAATTAGAGGGTACAAAGAGAGAGAGAAAAACAACTTGAGAGAGAGAGAGAGAGAGAGATAATCATTCCCCCGATGAATCAGTTACTGATTTCTTAAAATTAATTATTCATTTAAGTGCTGGAGTATTAAAATCGTTGCATTTAACTATTGATGTATTAAAAATTGATATATTTGTTTATTTGATATGAATATGAATAGGAAAGCTAGTTGAGAAAGATCAGTTTCATATTCATCGGCCATATGCATTAAATTTCAAATGCTTTTAAAGAAATGAAACCTTTATGCATTTAAGCGATCATTGATTAAAATTACAAAGGCGGAGAAATTTATAGATATGGAACAATGCTTAAAAGTATGTTAGAACCTCATTTAAAGTGACTTATTAAATAAAAAACTACGCATACATTAAAAATACATATCACTTGCGTACATAAGCACCGAAAAACGAAAGCATTGAACATGCCTTACGAAAAGCGTAAAAGAAAATTTATTTTATTTTCTAAATAATGTTGGCCCTAAGGCTATTACCATAAAATATTTCTTTTGCTTCTGCTTCTGTAAAATACGTAGCACTCAGGTAATGGAACTGCTAAAAATATGTAGTCAATTTTGTCTCTAAATCTATTGCGAGGTGTGGGAGGGATATTCGAATTAAATAATGGTGCTGAAATTTCCGTTTTAACAGGTATACTAAGTTGAAAAAATGCATTAGCCTGAAACATTTATTATGTTTTTATGTCGTGGAAGAAAATGATATGAAATTCGATACTTACAAAGTTGCAGAGGTGTAATAAAACCAAACAAATTTTAAACGTGTTTCATGAATTTTATATTTCGTTATTTATGAAATAAAAGATAATCTTCAATACTTGTAAAGAGAAATTGAGTACTTTTTCATTGTATCATGAAGATTCTTAAAGAATTTTTAAAATTTTTCCTAAATTTGTATTTCTGTCTAACTAATCAACAAGCAATTTTCAAAAAAGATTAAGTTTGCTCTCTGTAAAATTTGTATCTACCTTATTAGTTTGAAACAGAAAACACATCTCATACTCTGATCACGAAACATTTACAATGCTAAAAAAAGAATTGATAACATTCGCTCCTTTATTCTTCAAACTGAGATAAAATTCAATAGTATCATG
>BMAW01095320.1:12356-27680 GCA_019974015.1 Nephila pilipes
AAGATTTTAAAAAAAAATTAGAATTATATGTATATATAGGCAACTCTTTTTTTTTTTTTTGCACGTTGATGCGTTCTCAAGAAACTGTGCAAAAAAATTGTGTAAAAAATATATTCGATAAAAAAAAATATTTGGGGATATATTCCACAAATTTAAAAAAATTGTGTAAGGTGAAAAATCTCTAAATATTTTCCCAAAAAATCGTACAAAAAAGTAATAATGAAATCGATGTTACATATTTATAAAACAAAAACAGTTCGTTTTTATTTAAAAATAATAAAAATAGTGTACAGTAAATTGTTATATATGCTACATCGATCAATAATTCGAGACTAACCTAGAGATGGCTCGTAGTAAACCAGTAACCGGGCTTTCTAGAGTACTAACGCACAACTGACGTGTCAAAATTTTAAGTCATCGGACCAGGAAAAAAAGGTTTTTGAAGTGAAGTGAAAAGGTTTTTCCCAAGTGGGTGCCTTGATTGCTTTCGATGGAAGCGAAACAGAACGGAGTCGTGATTCGAAAGTGTTTATCGCTACTTTTCGCAACAAAAAATTTTTTAACGTCGAAAAAAAGAAAAAAAAAAAATTTGAAAAAAAAAAAAAAAAGATTTGGGGAAGAAGCGTTGAACATGACTTATTGTATCATATTAAAAGGATGATGAAAAGGTAAGTTATGTTTGATGAATAAAAAAAAAAATTTTGCAAAAAAAATCGTTTTTTCAATGTAGACACTGAGTTATTGATCGATGTGTTACGATACAACATAAAATTCAAATTGAAGTGAGATCTAAAACACTAGCTGACTATTCATCCTACTTGATAATTAAATGCTACATTTATTGAATTGCATCCAAAAAATGCTCATCAGTAGATGTGTCACTTCAATAGATTAGCTATAATCGTATCGGCTTTCATTGAAATGAAGATTGTACCAGTTGTTGATAATAACACTCTGTTGTTTCTTTGATGATTACAAAGTCTGTTATAGCTGGAGGATTTTTTTAGGTTTCTCCTGTTACTTATATATTCTCGATATCCGTGCTTCACAAACTTAAAAGATTACGTTGAAATTTTAATGCACGATCCGTGTCAGCATCATAAGAAAATGTTGTTCCATACTTCAGAAATTTTAAGCCCTCAGTAATTAAATCATCCATTAATATGAAATTCACCTCCTGACTTCGTCATCGACTTGAATCATCCGAAATGAAAAAAGCATGATCTGAATTCTGTAGCCAAAATCATGTCGACAAAAATTTGGGATTTTTGGATATTTTCAAAACATATTAGTTAAAACAATAATATGTTTGATTAAAAAAGGAAGATAGTCAGAAACTGATATGATGGATTTCGTTTTCCTCGCAAAATTCTGCGTTCAAGTTGGAAGTACACCGAAATAAAGAAAAAAAACTTATTTTAAAATTCAAGTATCACCGAAACAAGCTAAACAAGCCGATAGATGTACAAGTCTTCACCGCATGGGCAGTATTCATCCGCTGCTTCCATTGAGTAAATCAGAAAAGAGGAAAATTCTGCCGGAGTTAAATGCAAGTATCAGCAGATCCAGTGGTATTGTTCATTTGAGGGATCATTGGATGCTTTCTGATCAGAACTACAAATGCGATTACCCTATGATTTCGAAACCAGGGTGAATGTTGATTCTATGTAAATTGTATATTTACGCATACTGACATGAATTTAGAAGCCTGAATGGTTTTGCATAGAATACAATATAAACTTCCCGGTCTGACATATATATATATATATATATATATTTACTAGAAGATACAAAATATATTCAAAATTTGTAGAATGCTCTAATCTAATTGAAAAGACATCTTGTTTGCTCGAAAAAGAAGTATAACACATCGATCAATAACTCCTGAGTCTAAAATTGAAAAAACTTATTTTTTTGTACAATTTTTTTATTCATCAACATAACACCTTTTTTAATCACCTTTAGGGTGATAAATCGTTCCAACGCTTTCCAAATTTTTTTTTTTTTTTTTTTTTTTTTTTTACCAGAAATCTTTTTGTTGGGAGTAAATAGGCGATAAACGCTTTCTGAATCATCGACTCGTTTGCTTTTTGTTCCATCGAAAGCACTCATCAACTTGGAAAACCTTTTCACTTCATTCAAAAGCTCTTTTTCCTGTGTCGATCGACTTAAAATTTGACATGTTTCAAGAAAGGTTAGTACTCTGAAAAACCTGGTTACTGGTTTACTCGAGCGCCATCTCTGTTAGTGAATTATTGATCGATGTGCTGACCATTTATTTATTGAGTGATTTCGAAATATGGGACAAGCGGAAATAAAGAACGCGAACAATGGAGTTTATGTCATTTTATTAGACTAAACGCTAGCCGAGCGTCGTTTTTCAGTGGAAGACGGTATTATATGTTCAGAGGGACTAGAATATAAATACCGGTTCAAAATCAACCTGTGCTGATCATGTAAACTCGTCTCATGGCACAACCACATAGCTCAAATCAACCAATGCATAATATAAAAAAAATGCACGAAATTCATACCCCTTGCAATAATACAAGTAACGTGATATGGTGGTGTGCCAGGGGAACACAATAGTGTAAGTTGTTCGTTAATGATGTCACTAATATGATACGAAACATCAGCATGAAGAATTAAAAAAAAATTGAATTGTGATTTGTTGGTCGAGGAGAGGCACATTTGGACACCAAAAAATAAAGGTATGTGCAAAATAATTATAATTGTCCTTTTATTCTTTTCAAATAATTTTCATTGGTATATGCTGGGGCTGACAATTCGTAACAAGTTATCTAGGTTTTTTACATGTTTTTTGTTCTTAGAATTGTGCATACCAGGCGTCTTTTCGTCGCCTAAATAGTGGATATAGCCCAAATAGACGTAACAAATCTCAGCATAATGGAACAGAGCCTCTTACTACAGCTAAGCACATCTCGTTTAAAGCAATAGTTATGACTACACTTGAGCGGGAGGGGAGAATTAATGAAATAAAATAAGTAATAAATAAAAGAATAAATAAATTTCTGGAATAATGCCACTGGAGTAATCTGCTTATACATAGATGAAACATCATATCTATATAAAAATAGATAAATCCTAAATGTACGAGACAAGACAAACACACAAATAGAAAATATCAAAAAAAACCTACATATTTTAAAAAATAGAAACTATTGAAAGTTTAAATGTAGAATATTGGACTGCATTAAAACAAAGTAATAGGAAATTTTTTTTAAAAAATGGTGATTAAAATAAAAAAAAAATAACTCTCAATTTAGCAAACATCAAGTAGCCATTTCAACCATAGAAAAGTTCGATTGCTTTTAAAAGCAATTATGTTAAACAATCCCTGCTTTCTACTTTCTAAGAATCGAATTAAAAACCTGGACCCGCTATTTATATATACTAAAGCTATAAATAAAATTATACAAAGAAAAACGACATTTTTCTTAATTCTGAAAATGAATATAAACAAAAAAATTAAACAGTTAAAAAAAAGGGATTGTGGGCATAATAAATAGTTCTTTAAAGAAACAAAATAGAATATTGAAGAAGATTATTCAATTTCATAATGCTTATATTTTAAACTGGCTTTAGAAATTTAATTTAATCGGATAATTAACGAATAAATATGATAAACTTTATTTAAATATTTTTAGTTTCAAATTTATCAATCCAATGCTAATATGTAGGGCACTTTTATTATAAAAAAAAAACCATAACTGTCCTTTTTGTCATTAACAGTATAACAATCCACAATTTTAAAAGTTTATACCTAAACATTCAATTGGCATGACTATTTTTATTAGTTTGTATGAATTTCAAAATAAAATTATTGTATCCACATTCCCACACAAAAAATAGGATTAACTTGAATGAGCCTACAATTATTCGAAATGCAATGCTATATTGATCGAAGATTTTTTTTTTATTTTCATACATCATAACATTATAAATATTTAAAACACACCAAAATATAATTAAAGGTATAAATTTAAAAAAAGACGTGTGTATTACTAGCTAAAACTAGCTGTCAAAATGTTCTCTTTAAAACTGTGAAGTTACTCATTATTTTGGCTAAATGCTAGGTGGAGCCGAAATATGAATGCAAAAGTAACACCATCATCAATACGCTAACATTATTGGAATATAAGGGAAGTTACAAGGATGGATTCAAATTCCCAGATCTCAAATTTAAAAGTTTCAGTATGAAACTAAATTATATTACCAAAATAACAAAGAAACAAGTAAATATAAAAGAATTAGTCAATTTCCTATTTAAAGTTGCAAAGATTTTCATTTTAGTTACTTTTGTTGAATAATTGCAATTAATATAAATATGTATATACATGACAAGTGCACAATATTAAGTAGCCGGAAAATTTTTCCAGCGATCTACAAGCTTCGTCGCGGCAATTCTTTATTCTAAATTTATATACCGCTAAATGTCTTATATAAAATTTTTTTTTCTCCCATATAAAACTAAAATTATTTATTTGAAAATCAAATAAAAAATTTTATGCTTCGATCGAAGGCATGAGATTCTACATCGACGTTCCTCACACCATCTATGCCATTGCAACACAAATGACAAAGTAAAGCATTGGCTTGTTTTCTTAATTTATCCGATAAATTAAATGGTTTAATGCGGATTCCAATAGCCAGCCTTAATGACAGGAATTATTTGGCGGTATTACATATAAATGTAGTTACCTTGAAGTCCGCTACGTGGACTTAACGTTCAACCAAAAAAAAAAAATCGCTAAGTTTGGCAATTTTTTTTGAAATCGCGCCAAGTGGTCGAGTAAAATGCATTTCACCAATTAAATTTAATTAAATGAATTAATATTTGAAAAAAAATGGTATTAACATCAAGTGTCATCCACTACAAGTTTAAACAAATGTATGAAAAAATGTATAGTGGATGAATAAAAAGTAAATATTTTATTAAAGATTGAAAAGTATCAGACAAGATATATATATAGAGAGAGAGGTGTGTGGGCTAATAGTAGGAATTTAAAAATAGGCAAACTGAGCAGAAGGAAATATATCTTTTTATATTCAGAACAAGTTATGCCTCCAAAAATCGCCAAAGAGATCCTTCACCACATGAATTATCATGACTTGAAGTGACTTGGTTACAAACAGGTTGGAAATATATTTGACCTTGTCAAAATCTCGCAAGGAATGAATGAAAGTTACTAAAGATTTGGATAAGAAATGGTGTTCTGTTTTCTAAAAAAATATTTTGTAAGGATGGCTCCGATAGTTGGATGTCCTACTTGAGAAGGGAAAAGTGAAAGTACTGTTCGGTATCCTGGTATTGTTGTCAGGACAGGAATGAAACAATGGAAATGATTTGGTACATGGATTTTACGAGTTCCGTTACATTTGATACAAGTTGAGGCTATTATTGGACAAAACCTTGCCTTGTATTCAGGATTTCTTGGAAAAGGTTGATTTGTTCTTCATTAAGGTAATTGATTGGAAGATTCTGTCAGTTATATAACAATCTGAGAATGAGCTTGGATCGTTTTACCTTGGTATTTCCCTAGCCAAACTTTAAGTATTTAAAGACTGAAGTAAGGATGATAGCATCTGATGCCGTTTATGATAAAGGGATTGCTTGATCCAGTATGAACAACTGAGACAAAGGATCATCTAGCTGGCAAAATAAACCATCAAAACCCGATTACAGGACAATTTTCAAATTTATTTTCTGCACTACGAGAACTCAAAAGATTTTACAAAATGAGTGGAAAATAAAGAGATAGATAGATAAAATATTAAGACTGAACAAACAATACTTTGAATTAAATAGAACAATCGTTAGCTGTCAATTTGGAATGAAATCGACACGAAATGTTCCTTTCTAACGCAAAGTATAATTATAAAAATTTAAAATTAAGACATGTTAAACAAGTTAAAGACCCATATAATATTTTTGGAGATGGCATTTTTGTAGTGCACAAATAAAATACCTTTATTTTCTTCAGAAAAATAGGAACAGTCTATTCTTATTGAGAGTAATTTTTTTTTGCATTGTGGTTTTTTAACACATGATTTGAAACAAGAGATGTTTGTACACCGTTCTTGTGATGACAGTTTCCGCAAATGGGTTTAACACGCGAGAACACGTTTGTTTGATTTTGTTTCAGCCTCAAAACACGAACGACGTTGATTGATTGCTCGTAAGTTGAAATCTAAGTACATCTACAGCGCAAAACTTAATTAATACATAATGGGGTTAAAACGAACATTTCGTTTCTTAAAGAGCTTTTTTTGGGATTATCAGCTATCAAAGAGCTTCTATACATAATACGCAAATGCAATCATTTCTTTTTTTTTTGTTCACTTAACAGCAAACACCAATGGGCTTTTAGACATTCACTGATCTCTCGCTTGGGAGTTTCTCTTTGTAACTCCTTGACATCTTTCTTCGATTTAAGATGCATCCTGACAGCTCAAGAGAAACTCTTTTTACCAAAAAGTGTCCATAAATATCTAAGAGAAGATGCAACCATAGGCTTCTTGTGACTCTCCTTCTAACTAAGATAAACAATTCATTAGTTTCATAAAGACATACTGCGTACTGACATAACGATGCAATAATGTTTATCACTAAAGGTGCACTTTGTCCCCTAAAAGGGGTAAATATGTGCTGTAAATGATAATCCACCATACAGAAACTAAATTTACTTGAAACAATTTTACCAATCGTTCACTCATGATAAGAACTCTACTATGTTTTGATTCAGTTTTTTCAAATCTACAAGAGAACATCATGCTTTTCGGTACAGTTTCCAATAAAACATACATCCAATTCTTCCAGAAATTCTAAGTCAATAATACTTGTGTACGAACTTCTTCAATCTTTTGAATATGCAACAATAAAGGTTCAATGATAAATCTCAAGATGAAACTACGTTACCTGTGTATTTATCTCAATATATTATACGAATTGTTCTGTTTTTCTTTCAATACTTTTCTAGAGTCATATCTCGAAGACGTAATACAGTTATCATCAGGAATTTACACGATTGAATTCCACATCTGGATCGTGAAGTTGTCTAATATGAGCCAACAATGCAGATTGTTCAGAAACTTCCAGGACCAAAAAATTTAAGGGTGGTGAAACCCATCACAAACAAATAATTTTCATCCTACAATGTGTAGGCAGAGAGCAAGCGTTGAATCGCTAGATGGCGCTGCAACGGAAAGCATAACGGGAGTTTTCCTTCAAATCTTCATTTCTATCGTAAATTTTACTAGACGCTTGGCGTCATACAGTAATCAGGGAAAGTCGGACTACGGCTTAGAAATGACGAAAGATAGATGTGTGTAATGCTTTGTGCTTTCATTAAAGCGCCATCTAGCATTCACCGCTTCTCTAAGACTATACTAAATGTATGGAGAAATTGCTATTTAAATCACCCATAAGTTTTTTTTGCAATAATCATAACACCCTAGCATGTTGCGAGAGAGGCCCTATCATCCAGTCTTTTACTTAAAAGTTCAAACTTCGTTCTGGAATTTGCTTTTCAAAACAAATTGAAATAATGTCTCTATTTTCATCCTCATTTCTACAATTTTCATCATGTTGATGAAAAAGACTGAAGGAAGCAACTCATCAATACCTAGACCTTTTAAATGAAGAGGTGAAAAATAGTTGCCGGACACGTAATTGCTTATAACTAAGGTGACCAGGGCATCGCGTTTGTGTTTATCCGCGATCGTGGGTTTTAAGAAAGTCCAGTTTTAGAAGAATGCTGATATAAGACTAGGAACAGCTGGAGAATGGGAAGAGAATATACTGATGTTGTGGCTTCCGTAGTAGCTATTTCATAGGATATAGACTTTATATTATTTTTTGTAAATTTTATTTTGTTAAACCAATAGTAAAAATGTTTGTTTGAGAACTATTTATCAGGAACTGCTTATCAAAGTTCGCCTATGATCAGTTAACTAGAATACGACCACCATTGTTTGGACTTATGAACTGTGGCATTTTCGGCATTGGCAGCGGAAAACATTTTGTAGCGCTGCAAAATGAAGAGAGAACACTGTACACTACAGATTTTATTCTTAAGGCGACATTTTCACTCCAGCGATCGAGCATCATTTGGAATATTGTTGCAGAAGATAACATTCATACAAAAAATTGTAAACGGAGGAATTTCAGAGAAAGAGAAGGAGGTCAGGCTATGAGTTTGTTGGTCATCTACGAAGTACCGTCTTCGCATATTGAGTTTTGTAACTGTCTCTCTTACGATACGCATCATACAGCGAAACTAGTTAAAACCAGTGATGTCAACAAATCAATATTCAGATGATTTCAGTAAGTAATTTATTGGGTGCCAAAGTTTGATATTTTAGGTACCAATTTTTTTAATCAAGACCCCCCTGTCAATGGTGTCAACACCGAATGTACAAAATCTACTCACCTGCCACTAACTGACTCAGATTTACCTATAATGACTCACTAAATAAACATGTGTGAATGGAGAATAAAAAAATAAAAATGGCGAGAAAAAAAGTAAGCATTTCAATAACAGATGGAGGTAAAATTTCTACTTAATGGTGTTTTCTTCTTTTGAACCTTTCCGATCGTTCTAAGTAGAATATTAATTTATTTGTACAATATAGAGCTGAAAAAAGAATGTGATATACTTCAATACCTCAAAATAACATCTTATAATTTCATGACTTTTGCATAAGTTTCAAAATATCACTTTTCCAAAATTGCAATTGTTGTCAGAATGACCTTTCTGGTCATTCATAATTTTACATACAATTGAAATTTTAGTATGCAGTTTTATGTAAAAAAATTGCTGTGTTCGAAAAATACTGTGCGTTTTTCTTCCAAGTATCAATTTCCAAAATCTTGTAATTGTTATTATCTTTCTATGTTTAACAAATTAATAAGTTAGTAGAAACGTCTGACCTTCATTATGATTCTTGCACCGCATATTTTATTAATTTATATTAAACAATAATAGCAAACTCCAATTAAGAGACGGAAAGAAAACAAAATTCTTTATTACTTATCACTGTAGAATAGCTAATATCACTCTCTCTGGGATCACCAACTTAACTCTAAAATCGTATTTGTGGATTTAAAATAAGAGAAATTTTATCTCGTTTTTATTCAACTTAATTCTCATCAACAATAATTGTGATTATTATTTTGATTGACTCTCTTCAATCGAAAAAATATAAAGAAGATTTCGAAATCGGAATTACAATTCTCAACAAGTAACTATCTCTATTTACCTTCATTCTTCATGAATTATATTTATTTTTTATAAAATTACATCTAATCTTCACTTTAAAATACCTTTTAATTTATTTTCTGATCTCGTTTTTTTTATTCTGGTTGGGAAAAAATTGTAATTTTATGCAATTCAACTTGATAAAGCCTCGAGGTTAGTGAAGAAACAATGTGGGCATTCCAAAGTGACGAATATTATTAATATTGTTGAATACTAGAAAACTATAAAATATGTTTTTGTTTAGAAATTTCTTTACATGAACGAAAAAACCTTTGCGAACAGCGCATTAAACTTTCTTTCTTGTATATTCATTACCTACTTAGCGAAAACTATATGTTAAACAAAACTTTTACCGGATATCCCTAATCTTTATTGTTATGCTGGTATATAACAGGTATAAGAACTTTTCGAACGACTTTATTCTCGCATAAGTGGTGCAATGAAACAAACAAAAAACTTCTTTTCTATTCCCAATCTTCCCTTACATGTCCTCTTACTGCCAGGCATAAGACTTACTGGAGAAATCGAAAGTGACACTTTTATAGGATAATGGACTGAATCTTAATGGACAGACCAACAAGGAGAATAATCTTTTTTCTTTGTTGGGAGGGCAACTTCAGGAATACACTGTTTGCGAAACATACAAACAGCACATCTCACACTTGGTGTATGCACATTATTTGGGTCGAAGAGAATAACAATGTATGGAATTTCAGTTGTTAATTAAGATCTTTACCAACAAGGATAATTTTAAAGTAAGATTCATGTTCAGACTGTCGATAGATGGCACTACTGCGTTTATTCGAAGATTATATATAACTAGAATTCATACCTATGCGAAGGAAATAAAGAGAATATATAAAACAACATTTATGTTAGACCCAGAGTCCCAAATTCTTCCAAAACTTTAATCTACAAAGAAAATAAGTTCTATATGTTCTTTCATTTGAAATGGAATTATTTTAAAGTTGTGATTCAGAAAATATACGATTATGACTTTTTTGTTCAGTAAATGAATGCAAAACAATTCTTAATAAATGAATTTGCGAAAATATTTTTGTACCAAAGTTTTCACGTACTAGAATCAGTTAGCTAAAAATTTTTCTTCAAAAGAAATCCAATTCGTTTTCGTAAGTTGTAATTATTTTTCATGCTTTTATAATTATTGTTTCACTACTGGAATTAAGTTAATCGGGTGTGCTTTAATGTTTTCATCTTTTTTTACACATATAGTATTTAGTTAAAATCAATATAGAGAGGTTGATATGTGTTAATTAATTGACTAGTTTAAATAAACTGAAGGAAACTGTATATTGGAAGATGGGAACTAAACGTTGTTGCAAAAAACCACTAAATTTTGTTTAAAACCAATTTAATGTCACATGATTTTATTAAGTAATGTACTGTGTGGTTCAGATTAAACAATTTTATTTCTTCAAAGAAAAAAGAGCTTTGTAATTTTTTTATAGACTCACGTTGGTGAAGTTAATGATGATTGTCTGTCGAAAATGTTTACCCGTTTGAGAGGTTCTTTCTGGTTTTTTTTCTTTACATCATTTTGCAGTATTTTGCTCTACTGTTCCTACCAATTCAAATTTTCTTAAATGTTCATTTCCTAGGTTCATATAAAGAGACTGCGAATCGAAATTAAAGCAACTTCTAGTTTATGTATACAAGTTTCTTTTCTAAATCAATGGAAAGAGAAATGCGCTCAGGACCCATTGCCTAAATCTCTGTCTTACCTTTTTTATTTATGAAAAATTAAAAGTATTCCTTTCTTGGTACTTTTTTTCTATATAATTTTATTTTTATTTGTTTCAGAGAAGATATAATTAAGGAAAGAGAAAAGGAAATGTTTATATTAATGTAACTAAGAAGTCTTCGAGGAAAAACAGAACAAATTTTATGCCAAAGGAGCCGGAGGGATCCTTCAGCATTTTCAATGTCTTAAAACATTGTTAGCTCTCCGTCTTTTTTGGAACATTTTGGTGCCAAGTTTAACTAAAATTTCAAGAGTTCTGCGGTCCCATGGCTCTTGAAAAAAATTTAAAGAGCTATGCAGGACCGCGGTAGCCTAGTGGTAATGGTCATGACTCTCAGTCGGGTGTTTTTCGTCCTGGACAGGGGTTCGGCCTTTGTGCAACTGAGAACCTTGAGGCCGTGAGAGGTGGGGCTGATGCGATTAATTCTGTTGAGCTCAAAGTGTTCTCGTTGGCGTGGTGGAAAGTAGGAGAGGGAGGAGTGCCAACAGATATCGTCTTCGACACTTGATTGAAGCTCAATGTTGCGTGGTCTGTCGCTAATAGCCTCAAATGTTGCTTCTAGTGCGGCGTTAATAAAACCAAAACCAATCTTGAACAGTGAAAAATGTGAACAATATAACTAACCTTTATTTTTTTCTTCATACTAGTTTTAAAATTTAATTTCATTTCTTCTCAAAACAAAAAAAAATTTATCTTTCGCATTGGTTGCTTGAAACTAGTATCATGTCAATGGATGATAGATTGGTGCACAACCAGTCTTCTGATCCTTTTTTGGAGTAACTGCCCACAGAGAGACTTGATTTTCGTTCAGAATATTTCACTCGAGCACGAGCGGGTTGTAAGAGGAAAATTTGGAATTATAATTCCAGTCTAGGTCTCAGGCGCATTGAGGAAATGTAGACAGTTAGCACGTGCCAAACTACATAAATATTCCATGACTTAAAGACAAATGAATCACCTGATTTAAAGTTATCTGATGCACTCTTCATTTAACTTGATAGAAAATATTGATTCTATCTACATAAACCATTATAACCTCCCAAGAAAATGAAAGGAAGTGTTACAGTAATACCTAAAAAAAGCTACGTGTGCCCACTATAAAATGAATTTGTGTTTTTTATTCACAGACGTTATTGATTTGATGAAAAACTGAAGAAGATGGAACCCATTTCGACATGTGACGTTAAGAACATAAGACGTCTTTGTACCGACCTTACATGGCTTTTACTTCTTCACAAGAGGAAATAGAAGTGCGCTGCAATATTGACGACGAAATGAAAAGAAGTTCGTTAAACCTTGGTGTCGACCAAAACACCATTACACTTCACAGGTGACTTCGACCAACTATTTTTCACTTATTGTCATAGTAAATAGTTAAGGAACAGGTCAATGTAAATATTATAATGCATTATATAAAATGCGTTTCACCTTCATTAACAAGAATTGTGAAAAAACGGGTAACAAATAAACAACGCATGACCACAGCAGAGGTACAAGCCAAAAAAAAAAACTGTCGATTTTTATAGCGTAATATTTTCACGTTATCAAAGATTCAGAAAAAGCAATATGAAATGTATTTTATAGCATTTAATAAACTTCAATGATAACGTACGCATGTCTTAAAGATAGATCTTATATATTTTCATTTGTTGCACTTTTAAAAAAGGAAGAAAAACTTAAGAATTATGTCAATTTTCATGAACTTTTCATAGTTTGTGCCTAAAAGTTATAAAAATTAATATAAGAAATAATAAAAGTATTATCATTTTTTTATGGATGATTCAGTCAAATCCACACTCATTAGGATTTGTTACTTTTTTAGTCCATAGTAACAGATGTAACATGGGCCAATGCACGAAATTTCCTTCGACTAACACTTGGGTTTCTTTCTTATTCTATATTTAAATTCCCAGCTTCTTCCTAATCACATGAAATGAGATGAGTGTAAGTGAAACAAGAGCTTTGAAATGGAGTGAATTAAAATAATCAAAATTATTGATATAAAAGTTGGTGTATTGAAAATAAGATTTGAGAGTGACAATGATATTACTTGTGGTGTACTAAAGTCTTGCAGGTGTAGCAGACTGTAAAATTATCCTGTGAGATTAAGACTCGTCGTTGAAGGGCAATCAAGGCATGAACTCCGCATCAATATTCCGTAAATGATGCTGATAAATCATAGATATTATGGTACTCGTAAGATACTATTAACAACTGTAAAATTCTCATAGTTGTTCTGTGTTAGAACTTAGAAGTTGAAATTTTTATCTTGAAAGGACTTATGTAAACTTTAAGATGACACATGGAGACGGGCTATCAAATAATAACACACTAATATAAAAAACAATTAATATTTTAACACACATACATATATGTATATTCTCCCCTTTTAAAAGCGCTTTTAGCACATTACGAAAATGAATTTTAACTCCGAAAACGAAAATAAATTTTGCATAACATAATAGAAGAATTATTAAAGAGACAAAATAAGGAAAGGAGAAAAAAGATATTTGATAAAACAGAAAATAATAACTAGTTTTATAGAAAAAATGCCTGCATTTTCGATCAATTACATGCAATTAATTATTTTTGCTGCATCCATTGAAAATGGAAATCTTTAATCAAAACCTTTCAGCTGTCTGTAGTGCAAACATCAACAAAAAAAAATAAATAAATAAATACAACCAGCAGATGAAGATCCTCGTTTCAAAAAAGAAAAATTTAACAGATCTTAAGATAGATAAACAAGCGATACGAGCTTAATTCGAATAGTTTAAGCACAGCTCACGTATTTGTATTTAACAAACAGTTGCTTTTCCGCTTATATTACTGTTTCGAACAAGAATTTAATCTCAGGTTTATTTAATAGTAAAATTAAATGAAGTCTTTCACTGAGAAACCAGCTCACAATGTGGTCATTTGACATTTCGCTGTCAAATAAAACTACCGAACCATTAAGTAACTGTCAAAGTGGTCTAACGGCTCCTTAACTCCACCTACTCGTGGATTTGAATATTGATAAAGCTGATTCTGTCGCTCATTTCAGTAATGAAAAGATGTCGGGAAGGTACTAGAGACTGCAAAAATAGAGGCATGGGTTGCTCTCCAGGAAAAATTATTAACACAGAAAAATATGCTGATAAGTCAAACATTTCTGATTATGTTATGCATTGTCTTATATGTGTAAATATTGGCATATTCTCGAGATGATTTTAAAAAATATGGGTGGAATATCAAACTGATATTTTTATCTTCTGGTTTAAAGGGATTTTCTTTGAAATGTTATAAAACAGTATCTTGAGTAGGTGTGACAGAAAAAATGCACCACGTTTTCGTAAAGTTTTTCTTATTAACGGTATAGTCAAATTTGTGTTATGTGGTGCAGTTAAATTACATAATTGCAAATAATAGATTTACAACCGTAATAGGACAATTAAAAATTCTGTTCAAAAAACGTTCTATTGTGCTACAAATTACTATACATCATTGCAAATAGCAGTTTACAACCGTAATGAGATAAATAAAATTTTTGTTCCCAAAAAAACTCTAACCTGAGCTAGAAAACAAATGTAACGCAAAATACAAACTAAGAAAAATCATTTTAAAAGAAACAAAATTAAATGTTGTCAGTAACCAATATCTGGTAGAGAAATTTCCAAGCAAGGTAGACAATACGTAGCCTAGTAAACCAGTAACCAGGTCTTTCTAGAGTACTAACCTTTGCTTGAAACGTGTCAAAATTTTAAGTCGATCGGACCAGAAACAGCTGAGTTATCGAGGTTGGAGTAAAGTCGTTTTGTAGTTTGTTTAAAAAATGGAAAAAACCGAGTTTCGTGTTCTGATAAAACATTGTTTTTTAATGGGTAAAAACACCGTGCAAGCGAAACAATGGATTGAAAAATGTTACCCGGACTCTTGTCCATCAAAAGCAACGATTTGTCGGTGGTTTGCCGAGTTTAAACGTGGTCGTACCGACACAAATGACGCGGAACGCTCGGGTAGACCTGTGGAAGCCGTTACACCGGAAAATGTGAGTGAAGTGACAAAAATTATAATGAAAGATCGTAAAGTGAAGCTCCGTGAGATTGCTGAGATGACACAGATATCATATGGAAGTGTATTTACTATCCTTCATGAAAAATTGAGCATGAAAAAGGTTTTTTCCAAGTGGGTGCCGCGATTGCTTTCGATGGAACAAAAACAGCAACGAGTCGATGATTCAGAAAGCTGTTTATCGCTATTTACTCGCAACAAAAAAGATTTCTTGCGAAAAAAAAAAA
>BMAW01095320.1:27705-98712 GCA_019974015.1 Nephila pilipes
AACTCATGTCTTGAAATTTCGACAAGTTCAAAGAAGCAGAGTTGGACTAGCAACGACCGCATTCGTATGAACAAAATGCAGTCAAAATTGGTATCATTGAGTTTCTCGAACCTCCCCTCATCTTTTCGTCACTGCATGCATTGTTACTCTTGGTTCTGCCGACTTCCAGGTCATTCAACTACTTTTGGGACACGCCCTCTGGCAGCTCATGTATGCATGTTTGTGTATATGTGTGTGGTATCCACGTTATTATACACATCATTTAATACTGATTTTTTAAGAAAATTATTAATAAATTAACCAGAGAATTATAAAAGGATGATCCTAACCTTTCCTCAATGTTACCATGTTGGCTTTATTGTTATTAGTAATATCTATAGATCTAATTTTATTATATCGTTTAGAAATGAGTAATATGTGAATAAACAAAATGAATATGTTTATTTCATAGCTCTTTTTTTAATTGTCATTTATAATACTTCGTTGTTTGGAAACGAGGAATATTTTGCTTTCCTTACAATAATTCATGTTAACAGGAAGTAATAAGTCCGATGCAGCTTACGTATTAAAAATTTAGGTCGTTATAAACGCTATTGTCTATAGAATGGAAGCTAAAATCTATTTATGAATGTCATCTTTATTATACTTCTTAACTTTTAAAGAATGTTTCAAAATAATCCTTAAATAAATCGAGAAAATTGAACTATCTCTTAGCACCGAACAATCCAAAATTCAGGATACTTTTATAATTAATTCGAAATAACTTTTTTTATATATTTTTATAATCATTTGATGTATATAAATTTAAAAAAATATAACAAAACAAAGTAATAATTTATTTTATAATTACTTTTCTTCGAAAGATCTAAAAGAATAATAATGATTCAAACGAGTGGAAACTTATAACTCTTATCTCCAAAAAATATCTATTTTGTTTGTAGAACACTGTGCATGTAGAAGCATTCATCAGGTTCCTTTTCCAATTACAATTCAGTTAGGATATCTGTACTGATTAATAAAACACCCATTTAGTGTCACGCCATATTTAGATGAAATTCGTTTATTGCTTAATTCATTAAAATGTCACAATTTTAGCACAAATAAGCATCTCTTCCGAGAAAATACACGCATTACTTTAGTGATGAAACTTGGTTTGAACGATGCAATATGGCCTTCCAGAAACATATATATTTCAGTGGCACGAATTATTTAATTCGGCTTTTCGCCAAAGTTTTACGGTGGTCGAAGATTCTTCAGCGCCAAGATCTTCCTACTGATTGGATGTGAGGAGCACAACTCGCACTAAAACCCAGAATGATCATTTTAAGCTTCATTTGCCTCCAAATTGCCAAAATGAAGGGATCTTAATTTCAGAATGAGTGACTTCTGAGGGATGGCTCAAATAACAGGCATTGATTGGTTGAATAAAGTAAATGGGCATTTCGGCGACACGGAAGGATTGGATTAGTCGTCTTTTAATTTTA
This sequence comes from Nephila pilipes, assembly GCA_019974015.1. Taxonomy (NCBI): domain Eukaryota; kingdom Metazoa; phylum Arthropoda; class Arachnida; order Araneae; family Nephilidae; genus Nephila; species Nephila pilipes. The sequence goes on from BMAW01095320.1 coordinate 29,190, forward strand.
TTTGGTCTGATTGGATTAAAAAATGAAGTTCGAACTACATTTTAGTCATGCGTTTTGAAACAAAGCGCAGAGGGAAAAAATCAATAATTTCGTAATCATCTGTTTTGAATGAATCATAAGAATTGAAAATTCTTTAATTATTGTAATTAAACGATTTCTTAATTTGCACTAATTCTAGAGGAAGTCATTTGACCATTTCTTATTTTTCAAATTTTCATAGAGAAATAGAGATTCACTCTTATTATAATAATATTTATAATATGTAAAAAATAAACTTGTACGTCTTTAGAATTTAACAGTAGATTCATTTGTAACTAAAATGTTGCATTTCAAAAGTTACTTTGATATAATTATGTGAGAACTCTACTCCCAAATCATATTGCTTAGTATACCCTCTATCATACATAGGTTTCTCTCAAAAAAATATCTAACATGATAAAAAGCGGTTAGATTAACTTTTTTTGAAATGTAGTAAATGAAACCAAGTTTATTCAACATAAGATCAAATTTCAAAGGAAAAAAAATTTAATATAAAAATCTTGAATAATTGCATGAATCATTAACTTTACAATGCTGAAATCCTATTCAGTAGGATTTCAGCATTAAATTATAATAAAATTTATCGGTTTTCGTCGATGTCTAATGTTCGATCCTTGGCCGCTGAGACCCCCTGAGATGTAGCCAGGATATGTTGCCGTTAAATTTGTGCTGGGCCAAAGTCCTCCTGGTGGGTTGTGGAAGTTGAGAGAGTGCAGCTCAAGTAGTGTCAATCGTCATTGACTGCATGGTACAATACGAGGTTCGCGCCAATAGCCCTGTGTTTTTCTAGTACGACGTTAATAAAACACTAAACAATACTAGATGTCACGAATTTTGCCTAATGTAGTAATATTTTGATTGATTTTTGATGTTTTATTGATTAATGTCTCTCCTGCATGTTTTATGTTTTCGTACTACATAATTCTTGAAAAAAAATTCATTTTGGAATACTAAATAAACAGCTAACTTTACATGCTGAACAGCAAGCAAGTTCATTAATTTTGTCAGCATTGAGTTATATTATTAGTCACGATGAAGTGTGCTCAAGGAGTTTTTAGTGAGGAAAATAACAAGCCACAATTGAATAATAAATTTACAGTGTCACAAGGCTCCTCTAAATTCAAAAAATTGTCAATTTTATATTCGCTACTAGTTGACAATTAACAATTAAAGCTGCAGAGTTTTCATCCCGCTTAAACAATGAACACTAATTACACAAATCTATTGTCATTACAAATACTTACGTTTGTATGCCTTAAATGAACAGAAAAAATAAAGCTCCTTTCTATATATAAAAAATATGGAGTCAAAGAATAAATTCATTGCCCTATAGAAATTTAAATCAGAATTAATTAGTTTTGTAGTAGCAAGATGTAAATCAAATACTGTAAATTTTGCTAGTTCTAAATAAATTATTAATTATGGATGGAATACGCTAATTAAGGAATTTTTAAGAGAGAGAAAACAACCTGAGATGAGACAGACGGTATCTTCCCGATGAAGTCAGTTACTTGATTTCATGAAATTAATTATTAGCTTCTAGTGCTTTGGAGTATTAAAATCGTTGCATTTAACTCTGATGTATTCAAAATTGATGTGCTTGTTTATTTGATATGAATATGAATAGAGCGTAGAGAAGATCAGTTTCATATTCATCGGACCATATGTCTAAATTTCAAATGCTTTTAAAAAATGAAACCTTTATGCTTAAGCTTGATCGATTGATTAAAATTACAAAGGTCGAGAAATTTTAGATAATGGAACAATGCTTAAAAGTATATAGAATATATTTAAAGTGACTTGATAAATAAAAACTACATAGCCATTAAAAAATACATAATCTTGTCGGTACATAAGCACTCGGAAAAGAAAGAAGCATTGAACATACTTCGAAAAGCGTAAAGAAAATTCTATTTTATTTTCTAAATAATGTTAGCCCTATAGCTATACATAAATATTTTCTTTTTTGCTTTCTCTTAAATACGCTAGCACTCAGGTTAATGGAACTTTGCTATGATATGTAGCATTTTGGCTCAATCTATTGCGAGGATGTGGGAGGGATATCTGATTAAATAATGGTGCTGAAATTTTCCGGTTTTAATAGTATATTTCTGATTAAAAAAGTCATTAGCCTGAAACATTTATTATGTTTTTTTATGTCGTGAGAAGAAAATGATATGAATGAACATACTTACAAAGGTTCAGAGATGTAATAAATAAAACAAAATTTTAAACTGTTTCATAAGATTTTATATTTCGTATTTATGAAATAAAGATAATCTTCAATACTTGTAAAGAGAAATTAGTATTTTTCTTATATCATGAAGATTCAACATTTTAAAATTTTTCCAAATTGCATTGTCTAATAACTAATCAACAAAGCAATTTTCAAAAAAAGATTAAGTTTGCTCTCTGTAGAATTGTATCTACCATATTGGTTTTGAAACAGAAAACACATCTCATACTCTGATCACGAGACATTTACCAATGCTAAAAAAAAAGAATTGATAATGCTTTCGCTCCTTTATTCTTCAGATGAAGATAAAATTTCAAATATCATGCAGATTTTTAAAAAAAAAAATTAGAATTAGATTATATATAGACTACTCTTTTTTTTTTTTTTGCACGTTGATCACGTTCTCTCAAGAACTATGAAAAAAATTGTAAAAATAAATATAAGTCGATAAAAAAAAATATTAGGATATATTCCCCAAATTTAAAAAAATTGATCTAAAGTTGAAGAAATCTCAAATTTTCCCAAAAAAAATTAAACAAAAGTTAATAATGAAATCGATGTACATATTTATAAATAAAATAAAAGTTCTTTTTATTTAAAATAATAAAAAGTAGTGTACAGTAAAATTCGTATATAGTAATGCTACATCGATCAATAATTCCTGAGACTAACCAGAATGGGCTCGTAGTAAACCAGTCAGGACTTTCTAGAGTACTAACTGCACAACGACGTGTCAAATCTTTAACATCGGACCAGGAAAAAAGGTTTTGAAGTGAAGTGAAAAGGTTTTCCGTGGTGCCCTTGATTGTTCGATGGAGTCAAAACAGAACGGAGGTCGATGATTCGAAAGTGTTTATCAGCATATTTTCGCAACAAAAAAAAGATTCTTTCGTCGAAAAAAAGAAAAGAAAAAAAAAAATTTGAAAAAAAAAAAAAAGATTTGGGAAAAGGGTTGAATCATGATTATTGTATCTTAAAAGGTGATGTAAAGGTGTAGTGTTTGATGAATAAAAAAAAATTTGCAAAAAAAATGTTTTTTTTCAATGTGACCTCGGTTATTGATCGATGTGTTAGCGTACAACAAAAATTCAAATTAAAGTGAACTAAAACTACTAATGACTATTCATCACTACTTGATAATAAGCGTACACATTTATTACGAATTGCATCAAAAATGCTCTCATCAGTAGATGTGTCATCAATAGATGGCTATAATAACAGTCGGCTTTCATTGAAATGAAGAATTTCGTTCCTTATTAACAGCCTCTGTTGTTTCTTTTGATGTTACAAAGTCTGTTATTAGCGGAGGATTTTTTTAGGTTTCTCCTGTTGCTTATATATTTCTCGATATCCTGCTTCACAAAACTTAAGATTACGTTGAAATTTTAATGCACGATCCGTGTCAGCATCATAAGAAAATGTTGTTCCATACTTGTAAGGAAATTTTAAGCCCTCGGTAATTAAATCATCCATTAATAGCTGAAATTCACCTCCGACTTCGTCATTATCGACTTGAATCATCGAAATGAAAAAATGCAGATCAATTTGTAACAAAAATCATGCATGACAAAATTTGGGATTTTTCGGATATATTTCAAAATAATAACATGTTAAAACAATAATATTTTGAATTAAAAAAAGGAATATAGTCGAAACCGTGACATGATGGATTTCCAGTTTTCCTGGAAACCGAAGTGCTGCGTTCAAGTTGAAGTACACCGAAATAAAGAAAAAAAAATTATTTTAAAATTCAAGCATACCAGAAAACAAAGTAAACAAGCCATGAAATTAACCAAGTCATTCACACGTGTGGCAGTATGCATCCGCTGCCTTCCATTGATAAATCAGAAAAGAAGGAAAATTTCCCTGCCCGGGAAGTTAAATGCAAGTATCAGCCAGATCCAGTGGTATTACATTTAGGGATCATTAGGTGCTTTATCTGGATACAGAATACAAATGCGGATTACCCCTATGATTTCGAAACCAGGGGTGAATGTTGATTCATGTAAATTTATATTCGCATGATGACATAATTTAGAAGCCTGAATGGTTTTGCATCAGAATACAATATAAACTTCCCAGTCTGATATATATATATAATAAAACTGGCGAAAGATACAGACAAAATATAATTCAAAATTTGTAGAATGCTCTTAATCTAATATGAAAAGACATCTTGTTTGCTCCGAAAAGAATATAACACATCGATCAATAACTCCCGAGTCTAAAATTGAAAACAACATTTTTTTTGCAAATTTTTTTTTTTATTCATCAACATAACACCTTTTGTTAATCACCTTTTAGGGTGATACAATCGTTCCAACGCTTTTCCAAATTTTTTTTTTTTTTGCAAGAAATCTTTTTTGTTGCGAGTAAATAGCGATAAACAGCTTTCTGAATCATCGACTCGTTGCTGTTTTTGTTCCATCGAAAGCAATCGCGGCACACACTTGGAAAAAACCTTTTTCACTTCACTTCAAAAAACCTTTTTCCTGGTCCGATCGACTTAAAATTTTGACATGTTTCAAGCAAAGGTTAGTACTCTAGAAAAACCTGGTTACTGGTTTACTACGAGCGCCATCTCTGGGTTAGTCTTTGGAGTTATTGATCGATGTGTTATGTAACATGACCATTTATTTAGTAGTGATTTCCGAAATATGGGACTTAAACGGAAATAAGGAACGCGAACAATAGGAGTTTATGTCATTTTGTAGACTAAACGCTAGCCGGCGTCGTTTTTCAGTGGAGAAGACGGTATTATATGTTCGAAGGGACTAGAATACAAAATACCGTATGAGTATGGTGGATTGATTTCAAAAATCAACCTGTGCTGATCATGTAAACTCGTCTCACATGGCACAACCACGCAACTCAAATCAACCAATGCATAATATAAAAAAAATGCACGAAATTCATACCTTACGAAAATATGCAAGTAACGTGATATGTGTGTGCCAAGGGAACACAATAGTGTAAGTTGTTCGAATTGTGTCACCTAATATGATACGAAACATCAGCATGAAATTAAAAAAAAAAATTGAATTGTGATTTGTTGGTCGAGGAGAGCACATTGGACACCAAAAATAAAGGTATGTGCAAAATAATTATAATTGTCCTTTTATTCTTTCAAATAATTTTCGTGGTATAACAGGGCTGACAATTCGTAACAAGTTATCTAGGATTTTACATGTTTTGTTCTTAGAATTATTGCATACCAGGCGTCTTTTCGCCCTAAATAGTGGATATAGCCCAAATAGACGGCAACAAATCTCAGCATGTGGAACAGAGCCTCTTTACTACAGCTAAGCATCTCGTTTAAAGCAATAGTTATGACTACACTTGAGCGGGAGGGGGAGGGAATTAATGAATAAAATAAGTAATAAATAAAAGAATAAAATAAATTTCTGGAATAATGCCACTGGAGTATCTGCTTATACATAGATGAAACATCATATCTATATAAAAATAGGTAAATCCTAAATGTACGAGACAAGGAACAAACACACAAATAGAAAATATCAAAAAACCCTACATATTTTAAAAATAGAAACTATTGAAAGTTTAAATGTAGAATATTGGACTGCATTAAAACAAAGTAATAGGGAAATTTTTTTTAAAAAATGGTGATTAAAATAAAAAAAAAATAACTCTCAATTTAGCAAACATCGAAGTAACCATTTCAACCATAGAAAAGTTCGGTGCTTTAAAAAAGCAATTATGTTAAACCCAATCCTGCTTTCTACTTTCTAAAGATCGAATTAAAAAACCTGGACTGCTATTTATATATACTAAAGCTATAAATAAAACCTTCTGAAAAACGACATTTTTTCTTAATTCTTGAAAATGGATATAAACAAAAATTAAACGGATTAAAAAGGATTATAGGCATAATAAAAATGAGTTCTTTAAGAAAACAAAATAGAATATTGAAAGAGAAGATTATTCAATTTCATAATGCTTATATTTTAAACTGGCTTTTAGAAATTTAATTTAATCGGATATTCAGCTTGAATACAAATATGATAAACTTTATTTAAAATATTTTGAACACAAAAATTTATCAATCAATGTAATATTATGTAGGGCACTTTATTATAAAAAAAACCATAACTGTCCTTTTTGTCATTAACAGTATAACAATCCACAATTTTAAAGTTTATACCTAAGCATTCAGTGGCATGACTATTTTTATTAGTTTGTATGAATTTCAAATAAGAATTATTGTATCACATTCCCACACAAAAAGCAAGTTAACTTGAATGACACAATTTATTCGAAATGCAATGTATATTGATCGAAAGATTTTTTTTTTATTTTCATGCATCATAACATTATAAATATTCAAAACACCAAATATAATTAAAGGTATAAATTTAAAAGACGTGTGTGTAATGCAACTAAAACTAGCTGTCAAAATGTTCTCTTTAAAACTTCAACCAAGTTACTCATTATTTTAGCTAAATGCTAGATTGGGCAAATATGAATGCAAAATGTTTCCTTCATCAATACGCTAACATTATTGGGATATAAAGGAAGTTACAAGGATGGATTCAAATTCCATACAAATTTAAAGTTTCAGTATGAAACTAAATTATATTGCAAAAGTAACAAAGAAACAAGTAATATAAAAAAAATTAAGTCAATTCCTATTTAAGTTTACAAAGAAAATTTTCATTTTAGTTACTTTTTATTGAATAATTACAATTAATATAAATATGTATATACATATGACAGAATCACAATATTAAGTAGCAGAAGAAAAATTTTTCCAGCGATCTACAAGCTTCGTCACTGACGGTATTTATTCCTAAATTTATATACCGCTAAATGTCTTATATAAGAAATTTTTTTTCTCCCATATAAAACTAAAATTATTTATTTGAAAATCAAATAAAAAAAATTTTATGCTTCGATCCGAAGGCATGAAGATTCTACATCGACGTTCTACCATCTATGCCATTGCAACACAAATGACAAAGTAGAAGCATTGGCTTGTTTCTTAATTTATCCGATAAATTAAATGGTTTAATGCAGTTTAGCCCAACCAGCCTTAATGACAGGAATTATTTGGCGGTATTTTGCCAAATGTAGTTACCTTGGTCCGCTTCGTGGACTTAACGTTCAGCCAAAAAAAAAAAATCGCCAAGTTTGGCAATTTTTGAAATCGCGCCAAGTGGTCGGGCTAAAATGCATTTTCACCAATTAAATTTAATTAAATGAATTAATATTTGAAAAAAAATGGTATTAACATCAAGTGTCATCCACTACAAGTTTAAACAAATGTATGAAAAATGTATAGTGGATGAATAAAAAGTATTTTATTAAAGATTGAAAATTTGAACAAGATATATATATAGAGAGAGAGAGTGTGTGAGCTAATAGTAGGAATTTAAAAAATGAGCCAAACTGAGCGAAATATACTTGCATATTCAGAGCAAGTTAATGCCTCCAAAATCCTTGAGATCCTTCACCATGAATTATCGCGACTTGAAGTGACTTGGTTACAAACAGTTGGAAATATATTTGACCTTGTCAAAATCTCATAAAGAGAATAGAATGAAAGTTGCAAAGATTTGGATAAGAAATGGTGTTCTGTTTTCTAAAAAAATATTTTGTAAGGATGGCTCCGATAGTTAGATGTCCTACTTGAGGAAAGGGAAAGTGAAGTACTTTTGTTCGGTATCCTGGTATTGTTGTCGGGACAGGAATGAAACAATGGAAATATACATTGGTACATAAGTTTACGAGTTCCGTTACATTTGATACAAGTTGAGGCTTATTATTGGACAAAACCTTGCCTTGTATTCGGATTTCTTAGGAGAAAGGTTGATTTGTTCTTCATTAAGGTAATTGATTGGAAGATTCTGTCAATTACTTATAACAATCCTTGGGAATGAGCTTAGGATCGTTTTACCTTGGTGATTTCCCTAGCCAAACTTTAAAGTATTGAAGACTGAAGTAAAAGGATGATAGCATCTGATGCCGTTTATGATAAAGGATTGCTTGATCAATGTGAACAACTGAGACAAAAGGATCATCTAGCTGTAAAACAAATCAAAACTGATTGCAAGGACAATTTTCAAAATTTATTTTGCACTGAGAACTCAAAGATTTTACAAATAGTGGAAAATAAAGATAGATAGATAAAATATTAAGACTAGAACAAACAATACTTTGAATTAAATAGAACAATCGTTAGCTGTCAATTTGGAGATAGAAATCGACACGAAATGTTCCATTTCTAACGCAATTATAATTATAAAAATTTAAAGTAAGACATGTTAAACAAGTTAAGGCCCATGTAATATTTTTGGGGGTAACATTTTGTAGTGCACAAAATAAAATACCTTTATTTTCAGAAAATAGGAACAGTCTATTCTTATTGAGTAATTTTTTTGCATTGTGGTTTTTAACACATGATTTGAAACAAAAGTGTTTGTACACCGTTCTTGTGACAGTTTCCGCAAATGGGTTTAACACACGAGGAACACGTTTGTTTGATTTTGTTTCAGCCTCAAGAGCACGAACGACGTTGATTGCTCGTAAATTTAGAAATCCCCAAGTACATCTACAGCACTTAGAAACTTAATTAATACACTTAATGGGGTTAAAAAACATTTTCGTTTCTTAAGAGCTTTTTTGGGATTATCAGCTATCAAAGAGCTTCTATACATAATACGCAAAATGCAATCATTTCTTTTGTTCATAACGGCAAACACCAATAGGCTTTTGAACATTCACTAGAACTCTCGACGGGACTCGCTTGGGAGTTTCTCTTTGTAACTCATTGACATCTTTCTTCGATTTAGATGCATCACAGCAACAAGAGAAGCTCTTTTTACCAAAAAAGTGTCCATAAATATCTAAGAAGTGCAACCATAGGCTGTTGTGACTCTCCTTCCTTTAAAGATAAACGAATTCATTAGTTTCATAAAGACATACTGTGTACTGACATAACGATGCAACAATGTTTATCACTAAGGTACGCACTTTTGTCCCCTAAAGGGTAAATATGTGCTGCTTAAGCCAATGTATCACCATACTACAGAAACTATAGAATTTACTTGAAGCAATTTTACAATCGTTTCACTCCATATTAAAAGACTCTACTATGTTTTGATTCGAAGTTTTTTCAAATCTACAAAAGAACATCGCGCTTTTCGGTACAGAAGTGCAATAAAAGCATACATCCAATTCTTCCAAGGAAATTCCCTACAAGTCCAATATTATATGCCACGAACTTCTTCAATCTTTGAATATGCAACAATAAAGGTTCAGAAAACAGTAAATCTCAAGATGAAGCTTCGTTACCTGTCTTATTTATCTCAATACTCGTATACGGAGTAGATTCTGTTTTCTTTCAATACTTTTCTAGAGTCATATCTCGAAGACGTAATACAGTTATCATCAGGAATTTACGATTGAATTCCATCTGGATCGTGAAAGTTGTCTAATGAGCCAGCAATGCAGATTGTTTCGAAACTCAGGACCAAAAATTTAAGGGGTGGTAGGAAACATCTAAACAAATAATTTTCATCCTACAATGTGTAGGCAGAGAGCAAGCGTTGAATCGCTAGATGGCGCTGCAACGGAAAGCATAACGCGGGAGTTTTCCTTCAAATCTTCATTTCTATCGTAAATTTTACTAGACATGGCGACATACAGTAATCAGGAAGAGATCGGACTGCGGCAGAAATGACGAAAGATAGATGTGTATGAAAATGCTTTATGCTTTCCATTAAAGCGCCATCTAACATTCACCGCTTCTCTAAGACTATGCAAATGTATGGAGAAATTGCTTGTTTAAATCACCCCTTAAGTTTTTGCCAATGAGTATCATAACACCCTGTATGTTGCAAGGGAATTTCATCATCCAGTCTTTCTTAAAAGTTCAAGCTTCGTTCTGGAATTTGCTTTCAAGAAACAAATTGAAATATTAATCTCTATTTTCATCCTCATTTCTACAATTTTCATCATGTTGATGAAAAAGAGCTGAACGCTCATCAATACCTAGACCTTTTAAATGAAGAATTGAAAAATAGTTGCCGGACACGTAATTGCTTATAACTAAGGTGACCAGACGTCCCGCGTTTTAACAATTTATCCCGCGTCCCGTGGGATTTTAAGAAAGTCCCGATTTTAGAAAGAATGCACGACAAGCTAGGGAACAGCTGGAGAATGGGAAGAGAATATACAGTATTTGGCTTCCATGTAGCTATTTCACTAGGATATGAGCTTTATATTATTTTTGTAAATTTTATTTTGTTAAACTTCAATAGTAAAAATGTTTGTTGAGAACTATTTATCAGGAACTGCTTATCAAAGTTCGCCTATGATCAGTTGCTAGAATACGACCACCATTGTTTGGACTTAATGAACTGTGGCATTTTTCGGCATTGGCAGCGAGGAAAACATTTTGTAGCTGCAAAATGAAGAGAGAACACTTTGTACACTTCCACAGATTTTATTCTTAAGGCGACATTTTCCTCCAGCGATCGAGCATCATTTGGAATATTGTTGCGAAGGAATAACATTTCATACAAAAATTGTAAACGGAGGGGAATTTCAGAGAAGAGAAGGGTCAGGCTGTAAGGAGTTTGTTGGTCATCTACGAAGTACCGTCTTCGCATATTGAGTTTTGTAACTGTCTCTCTTACGATACGCATCATACAGCGAGCTAGTTAAACCAGTGATGTCAACAAATCAGCTATTCAGATGATTTCGGTAAGTAATTTATTGGGTACCAAAGTTTGATATTTTTTAGGTACCAAATTTTTAATCAAGAAACCCCCCCCCCCTGTCAATGGTGTCCCGCTTTTCGAATGTTAAAATCTAGTCACCTTACTTATAACTGACTCAGATTTACCTATAATGACTCTTTAAATAAGCTTATGTGCGAATGGAATAAAAAAATAAAAGCTGGCGAGAAAAAAGTAAGCATTTCAATAACAGATGGGGGTAAAATTTCTATGGCGGGTGTTTTCTTCTTTTTGAACCTTTCCGATCGTTCTAAGTAGAATATTAATTTATTTGCTTGCAATATGAAACTGAAAAAAGAATGTGATATACTTCAATACCTCAAAAATGTAATAACATCTTATAATTTCATGACTTTACATAAAAGTTTCAAAAATAATCACTTTCCAAAATTGCAATTGTTGTCAGAATGACCTTTCTGGTCATTCTAATTTTACATACAATTGAGAATTTTAATTATGCGGTTTTTATGTATAAAAATTGCTGTGTTCGAAAATACTGTGCGTTTTCTTCCAAGTATCAATTTCCAAAATCTTGTAATTGACTTATTATCTTTCTATGTTTTAACAAATTAATAAGTTAGTAGGAAACGTCTGACCTTCATTACTTGATTCTTGCACCGCATATTTTATTAATTTATATTAAACAATAATAACCAAACTCCAATTGAAGACAGGGGAAAAGAAAACAAAATTCTTTATTACTTATCACTGTAGAATAGCTAATATCACTCTCTCTAGGATCACAACTTAACTCACAATCGTAATTTGTGATTTAAATAAGAAATTTTATCTCTCGTTTTTTATTCAACAATTCTCATCAACAATAATGACGTAGGTTATTATTTTGATTGAAACTCTCTTCAATCGAAAAACTATAAGAAGAATTTCAATCGGAATTACAATTCTCAGCAAGTAACTATCCTCTATTTCCACCTTCATTCTTCATGAATTATATTTATTTTTTATAAAATTACATCTAATCACTTCACTTTACTTCTGCTTTTAATTTATTTTTCTGATCTCGTTTTATTCTGGTTGGGAAAAATTGTAATTTTATGCAATTCAACTTGATAAAAGCCTCCGAGGTTAGTGAAGAAACAATGGCGAATATTCCAAAGTGACGAATATTATTAATATTGTTGAATACTAGAAAAACTATAAGAAAATATATTTTTGTTTAGAAATTTTACATGAACGAAAAAGCCTTGCGAACAGCGCATTAAACACTGTACTCATGTATATTCGATACCTTCTGCTTGAAAACTATATGTTAAACAAGCTTTTACAGATATCCTAATCTCTTTATTGTTATGCTGACATATAACAGAGTATAAAGAACTTTTCAGACGACTTTATTCCTCGCATAAAATTTGATTGCAATGAAGCAAGCAAAAGCTTCTTTTCTATTCCCAATCTTCCCTTACATGTCCTCTTACTACTTGAGCATAAGACTTACTGGAGAAATCGAAAGTGACACTTTTAGGATAATGGACTGAATCTTAATGGTTAGACCAACAAAGGAGAATAATCTTTTTCTTTGTTGGGGAAGACAGCTTCAGAATACACTGTTTGCGAAACTACAAGCAGCACATCACACTTAGTGTATGCACATTATTTGGGTCGAAGAATAACAATGTATGGAATTTCAGTTGTTGAGTAAGATCTTCTGTAAGGATAATTTTAAAGTAAGATTCATGTTCAGGCATCCCGATAGATGGCACTACTGCGTTTTATTCGAAGGATACTATATAACTAGGAATTCATACCTAGTGCGAAGGAAATAAGAGGAATATATAAAACAACATTTATGTTAAGGGCCAGGGGTCCAAATTCTTCCAAAACTTTAATCTACAAAGAAAATAAGTTCTATGTTCTTTCATTTGAAATGAATTATTTTAAAGTTTGTGATTCAGAAAATATACGATTATGACTTTTGTTCAGTAAATGAATACGAAACAATTCTTAATAAATGAATTTGCGAAAAATATTTTGTACCAAAGTTTTCACGTACTAGAATCAGTTAACTAAAATTTTTCTTCAAGAAATCCAATTCGTTTTTCGTAAGTTGTAATTATTTTCATGCTTTATAATTATTGTTTTCACTGCACAGATTAAGTTAATCGGGTGTGCTTTAATGTTTTCATCTTTTTTACACATATAGTATTTAGTTAAAATCAATATGAGAGGTTGATATGTGTTAATTAATTGACTAGTTTAAATAAACTGAAGGAAACTGTATATTGGAAGATGAGACACAAACGTTGTTGCAAAAAACCACCAAATTTTGTTTAGAAGCCAATTTTAATGTCACATGATTTTATTAAGTAATGTACTGTTAATGGTTCAGTTAAAACAATTTTATTTCTTCAAAGAAAAAGAGCTTTATCAATTTTTTTTATAGACTCACGTGGTGAGAAGTTAATGATGATTGTCTGTCGAAAATGTTTACTTACGTTGAGAGGTTCTTTCTGGTTTTTCTTTACATCATTTTGCAGTATTTTGCTCTGTTCTACCGATTCAAATTCTTCCAAATGTTCATTTCCTAAGGTTCATATAAAGAGACTGCGAATCGAAATTAAAAGCAACTTCTAGTTTATGTATACAAGTTTCTTTTCTAAATCAATGGAAAAGAGAAATGCGCTCGAGACCCATTGCTTATAAATCTCTGTCTTACCTTTTTATTTATGAAAATTAAAAGTATTCCTTTCTTGGTACTTTTTTCTATATAATTTTATTTTTATTTGTTCAGAGAAGATATAATTAAGGAAAGAGAGAAAAGGAAATGTTTATATTAATGTAACTAAGAAGTCTTCGAAGAGGAAAAACGAACAAATTTTATGCCAAGGAGCGGAGGGATCCTTCAACATTTTCAATGTCTTAAAAACATTGTTAGCTCTCCGTCTTTTTTGGAACATTTTGGTGCCAAGAGTTTAACTAAAATTTCAAGAGTTCTGCGGTCCCATAGCTCTTGAAAAATTTAAAGAGCTATGGGGCCGCGGTAGCCTAGTGGTAATGGTCGCGGACTCTCGGTCGGGTGTTTTCGTCCTGTAGGGGGTTCGAGCCTTTGTGCCACTGAAGACGAGGCCGTGAGGTTGGGGCTGATGCACGTTAATTCTGTTGAGGCTCAAAGTGTTCTCGTTGGCGTGGTGGAGAAATTAGGAGAGGGAGGTGCCAGCTTAGATATCGTCTTCGACACTTGATTGAAGCTCAATGTTGCGTGGTCTGTCGCCAATAGCCCTCGTGTTGCTTCTAGTGCGACGTTAATAAAACCAAACCAATCTTGAACGGTGGAGAAAAATGTGAACTTTGTATAACTAGCTTTATTTTTTTCTTCATACTAGTTTTAAAATTTAATTTCATTTCTTCTCAAAACAAAAAAATTTATCTTTCGCATTGAATTTCTTGGAAACTAATTATCATATCAATGGATGATAGATTGGTGCACAACCAGTCTTCTGATCCTTTTTGGAGTAACTGCCCACAGAGAGGGCTTAGAGTTTCCGTTCAGAATATTTCTCACTCGAACACGAGCGGGTTGGTAAGAGGAAGAATTTAGATTATAATTCCAGTCTAGGTCTCAGGCGCATTGAGGAAATGTAGACAGCACGTGCCAAACTACATAAATATTCCATGACTTAAAGACAAATGAATCACCTGATTTAAAAGTTATCTGATGCGCTCTTCATTTAACGATGAAAATATTGATTCTATCTACATAAGCTTCATTATAACCTCCCAAGAAAATGAGAAGGAAGTGTTACAGTAATACCTAAAAGCTACGTGTACCCTATAAAAATAGATTTATTGTTTTTATTCACAGACGTTGTTGATTTGATGAAAAACTGAAGAAGATGGAGACCCATTTCGACATGACGTTAAAGTCGCAAGACGTCTTTGTACCCGACCTTATGGCTTTTACTTCTTCACAAAGAGGAAATAGAATTGCGCTGCAATATTGACGACGAAATGAAAGAGTTCGTTAAGCCTTGGTGTCGACCAAAAACACCATTACACTTCACAGGTGACTTCGACCAACTATTTTCGCATTGTCACTAGTAAATAGTTAAGGAACGAGTCAATGTAAAATATTATATAATGCATTATATTAAAAATGCGTTTCACCTTCAAATGCAACAAGAATTGTGAAAAACGGGTAACAAATAAACAACGCATGACCACAGAGAATTACAAGCCAAAAAAACTGTCAGATTTTATAGCGTAATATTTTTCACGTTATCAAGATTCAGAAAAAGCAATATGAAAATGTATTTTATAGCATTTATATTAAACTTCAATGATAACATTACGCATGTCTTAAAGATAGATCTTATATATTTTTCATTTGTTGCACAAAAAGGAAGAAAAACTTAAAATTATGTCAATTTTTCATAAGACTTTTCGCAAAGTTTGTGCCTAAAAAGTTATAAAATTAATATAAGAAATAATAAAAATTATTATCATTTTTTTATGGATGATTCAGTCAAAATCCCACACTCATTAGGATTTGTTACTTTTAGTCCCTTAGCTAACGAATGTAACATGGGCAATGCACGAAATTTCCCTTCGACTAACACTTGGGTTTCTTTCTTATTCTATATTTAAATTCCCAGCTTCTTCCTAATCACATGAAATGAGATGATGTAAGTGAAACAAAACTTTAGAAATGGAGTGAATTGAAATAATCAAGTAGTATAAAAGAGATTGAAAATTGTATTGAAAATAAGGTTACGAGAGTGACAATGATATTACTGTGGTGTACGCTAAAGTCTTTTGGTGTAGACTGTAAAGTATCCTGTGAGATTAAGACTCGTCGTTGAAGGAGCAATCAGAGCATGAACTCGCATCGTATTCCCGTAAGCGTATTCTTCGATAAATCATAGATGTTAATAGTACTCGTAGATACTATTAACAACTGTGAAAAGGATTCTCCTTAATTGTTCTGTGTTAGAACTTAAGTTGAAATTTTTATCTTGAGACTTGTGTAAACTTTAAGATGACACATGAGACGGGCTATCGAATAATAACACACTATTATAAAACAATTAAATATTTTAACACACACATACATATATGTATATTCTCCCCTTTTAAAAGCGCTTTTAGCACATTACAGAAAACAATTTCAACTCCCGAAAACGAAAATAAATTTTGCATAACATAATGAGGAAAATTATTAAAAGAGACAAATAAGGAAAGGAGAAAAAAAGATATTTACAGTAAAAGCAGAAAATAATAACTAGTTTTACTAGAAAAAATACTTACTACATTTTCGATCAATTACATGCAATTAATTATTTTGCACCATCCATTGAAAATGGAAATCTTTAATCAAACCTTTCAGCTGTCTATGATGCAAACATCAACAAAAAAATAAATAAATAAATACAGCAGCAGATGAAGATCTCGTTTCAAAAAGAAAATTTAACAGATCTTAAGATAGATAAACAAGCGATACACGAAGCTTAATTCGAATAGTTAAGCACTCAGCTCACGTATTTGTATTTAACAAACAAGTTGCTTTTCCGCTTATATTACTGTTTCGAGCAATTTAATCTCGGAGTTTATTTAATAGTAAAATTAAATGGAAGTCTTTCACTGAGAAACCAGCTCACAATGTGAGTGTTGTATTTCGCTGTCAAATGAAAACTACCGAACCATTAAGTAACTGTCAAGTGGTCTAACGGCTCATTAACTCCACCTACTCGTGGATTTGAATATTATTAAAAAGCTGATTCTGTCGCTCATTTCAATGTGAAAGATGTCAGGAAGGTACTAGAGACTTAAAAATGACATAGGTTGCTCTCCAGAAAAATTATTAACACAGAAAAAATATGCTGATAAGTCAAACATTTCTGATTATCGTATGCATTTGTCTTAACAATATTAGCAAATATTAGCATATTCTCGGATAGTTTTAAAGTATGGGTGGAACTATCAAAGCGATATTTTTATCTTCTGGTTTAAAGGGATTTTTCTTTCGAAATATTTATAAAACAGTATCTTAGTGGGTGTGACAGAAAAAATGCACCACGTTTTCGTAAAGTTTTCTTATTAACGGGTATAGTCAGAATTTGTATTTATGGTGCAGTTAAATTACATAATTGCAAATAATGGTTACAACCGTAATAGGACAATTAAAAATTCTGTTCCAAAAACGTTCTAACCTGTGCTACAAAATTACTACACATCATTGCAAATAACGGTTACAACCGTAATAGGATAAATAAGAATTTTGTTCCAAAAAACTCTAACCTGAGCTAGAAAACAAATGTAACACCAAAATACAAACTAAGAAAAAAATCATTTTAAAGAAACAAATTAAATGTTGTCATTAACCAATATCTGGTGAGAAATTTCAAAGCAAATTGGATATAAAGCGGGTTTATTTCTGCATTTCTTGCATCTAAATGAAGGTCCTGGCCTTATATTTTTTTGCTAAACTTTCTTCATAATATAAAATATATGTTTCCTTTTATAATCCGCGGGAACTGGAATTTTTTCAGAGAAGTGTCAAAATTCAGAAAGATGTGACTGATTGGTGTTCTAGCTTGATGGACATGGTTAACTAAAAATAGGACTCATAATTCTTGTACGATCTCAACTACTTTTTATAACTAAATTTTTACTGATTTTTACTTATGTTGAAACTTGAAATATACATTCCATAAAGTTGCACCTGAAACTTAAAAATGATTCTACTATTTTTCTTCTTTCTTTTCTTTTACTTTTTCTTCCTTTTTCTAGTGCAATTTCTTGTACACGAAGAAAGAATTCCAATCACGTACATTCCACAAATGAAAATTACCTCTTAATACCATCTTATAGTCTTACGCGGTGAAGAGTAGTAAGTGACGTATCGAAATATTCCTACTTTGAATAACTTTTTAACATGAACAAGTATCCTGATAAGATAGTTCGTTTGCATTTTCATATATTTAAGCATAATATTATGACAACTCAAGCCGGCGCTTATTTAAGAGAAATAATTGACAGTTCCTACAATCAATACTTCCAGAAGGATTAGTGGCCGGGGTAGCCTAGTGGTCATGGCTTCGGATTCGTGACCGGCGGTTTTCGCTTAGTCGCGGGTTCAATCCTTAGTCGCCAAAGACCTATTGTGTAGCTGTCGAGGCTCAAAGTCCTCTCATTGGTTTGGTGTAAAAATTAGGAGAGGGAGCTACCAGCTCAGGTGCCGTCCTTGTCACTTGATTGAGGTTCAAAATTACGAGGTCCGTCGCCAATAGTCCTTGTGTTGCTTCTAGAGTGATATTAATAAAAAACTAACTAAACCATAAGGATTAAATGTATGACTGCTATAACCATACTGTCGATGAATGTGTTAAGGCAATAGTATTATTCGTAAATTATTCATTTAAATTAAAAATTAGAGTCATATTTAAGTGTATATTTCCTTTACGTGTAGATTCATTGGTTAATTTCTTAACAAAATTATTGATCTTTTAAAATATTTTATCATTAATCATTCACTATTAAAGTGAATGATAAATTTTTAACGAAAGTAAACTTGTGTGAATGGAGATCGTTAGGGGAGATACCAAACCACATTGTGTGTGTGTCGTATTTCGCAGTCGAATGAAAACTACCAAACCATGAATGAACTGTCAAATAATCTAACGGCTCATTAACTTCATAAACTCCGCGGATTTGAATATTTCTCAAAAGCTGAAGCTATCGCCAATTTCAGTAAGATGTCAGGAAGAATTAAAATGTGACATAACGTTGCTGTAGAGTAATTATCAGCACAGAAACAATATTCTGATAGATCAGTCCTTTCTGATTTCCACAAACCTTTTTTCAAAAGTATTTCCAGTCAAACGTATTACATATACACTCATAAAATACTATTATATTATAATTATTCTTACAAAATTCTAATTTTTTTTTACATGTGATTCGTAGCAATCATTCGAAACTAAAGCGAATAAGAAATGTCTAAAAAAATGTAACTATATCAAGGCTTCCTAAAGAGAGGACCGTAACCTGAAATGAAATAGTATTCTAATGTTTTAATGCTCAATTAATGAAAATTAATTAAGTGTATATTCCGTATTTTTATAAATAATAATTTTGATGGCGCTAGATTTATTTAAAATCTGTATGTTACTGAGTGAGGCATGAAGGTGTATACATTGGTATTGTAATTTTGTCTAATTTTATCTGACAACATTGGGCTTAGAATTGTAATTAGTTTCTTATATATGCTCTAATATTGTACTCGGTATCTATTTGCTTGTATGAAATAACTTGATGTTTAACAATAATTTGAAATTTGTTTACAAAAATACCGTGTATTATAATATGGCTAAAACATTTATTCCGGACTCTCTTAGATTTTTTTTAATAAGTTGCATACATTGCTTCTAATCGGGGTTGTATTATCAGTACATTTTACGAACAATTATTAATCATTTTACTTTCCATACGTTATTATTATTACTTGTTCATTTTCAAAACTATCTTAAACTGCAATTTTTATAACGGATCCCGATTCATAAGGGTATAAGAGACCCCGGATTAAAACAATATCAAAAGGTTTGAAACACAAAGACATATTTTGAGTCACCTAACTTTGCTACTTGGCACAACATAAATATCAAAATGAAATAACAACCTGACTTATCTCATAAATATATGTACAAAGGATTTTAGGAAACAATTAAAATTAAGGTGCCAGATCAATAAAAATATTAAAGGTTTTTTATGCTATAACCCTTAAGGGTTATATGTAATAAAGGGTAATTATGTTATGGATATAATTAAAAATTACATATCATAACTATTTAAAATACAATTAAAAAATTTTCGCATAGAATAAGTAAGAATAAACGTTAATTAACTAAATACTGGTGTCTAAAATGTATTTGAATAGCTATAACAAACGGAATTACAAGTTCAGAATCAAAACATTTGCATATTTCAAGCACTTTTTAGTGACATAACTAATTGTTGAAGAATAAAAAGACGAATTTTTTTTGATTGTATGTTTATTGTGATATGCTTCGTACATTTAAAGTTCTAACCAGCTGATAATACTGGAAAAAACGTGAAGTACAGCAGATCTTGTGTATTTAACATTTTATTATGTTATATACTTTACAGTAAGGAGGTGATTGAGGAAACTAAAGAAGACATATTGGCGGTAAAGAAGGTGGCGTTTACCAGCTCCTTTCAATGAATAAATGTATGTCTGTCAAATTGCCCAAAATTTAGGTATCCCAGAATCCAGATGTGTAGTTTATCGCCGTTTATAAGCAAGTAAATTTCATATTTATCGCAGTATTCGGTAAAGTATAATCCTCAAATCATGACTTCTTTGAGCTAAGAAATGTATGTGTTACAAGGTACGAGTAAATGGCAAACTTCTCCTAGCGATGATGAGATCAGTATGGATCGCCCAGACTGTTGAACCTGTTATTCATACGGACTCCAATGCGACCCTCTCCTATCTTTGGCCGTTAGTATGGATATGATTCTGTCACAATGTGGGATGTGTTCCATTTCAAAGGCATAATTGATATATATATCTACAAGGCTCTCAATATTCTGAAGATTATCAGGTTATGCTTCCGATTAAATTTTTTTTCCTTTTCCTTTGGAAAAGCTATGGTAGCTGAATATTTTAGTAAGACAACGCTACTATCCACAACTCTTATCAACTAAAACTTAGTTGTTCCTACAGAATGAAATGACCATTATGGATTGGTCAGCTATTACCCCGAATCTTATCCCAGGGGGAAATCAATAGAGGCATTAGAATGAGATATGTTTGTTGTGGCGTCATAATTCTTATACTTCTGACTTTCAGTTTTCGTTAGTTTCTTGGAATTTGTATTTATCTATAATCAAATTACATCACGATTTACTTCTAATTACGAATGCCTCTATGTTTTTCTCACATTGTCAAGTTGGGAGAGTGTTAATTTAGTACGATATTATAATTTTGATCTTATGTGAACGTGTACGTGTCATATGTAAAAAATGTATGTAAATTTTCTTTATAACGAATTGTATTGATTCAAACCATTTGCCACAAACTCATTGTGCAGCAATTTTTAAACCTATTAGAATGAAAGTAGAAAATAAACCATATTCACTGCAAACTTTATTTTTCGAAGCATACCTGTCATGGTATTCACGTTAATTAGAAACAACGGTTGAGAATTTGAATTATAAGGAATAAAATTTATTTGACCATATATTCTAGATAAGTATATTTTTTATACTTTTTT
Organism: Nephila pilipes; assembly: GCA_019974015.1. NCBI lineage: Eukaryota > Metazoa > Arthropoda > Arachnida > Araneae > Nephilidae > Nephila > Nephila pilipes. The sequence goes on from BMAW01095320.1 coordinate 50,474, forward strand.
CCGCAAACGATGGTGAACCTTATGAGATGGATCAGTACTGTAATAAGTTGCTGTCGAGATTTTCTGTGCAGATTATTTTCTTCTATTCATTAACTTTTAATTAAGCTATTATTCCGAAATATGAACTACTCATTTGATAATGAGGCGCGTTATATATATATATATATAATTACTAAATTTGACATCCCCTACAAAAATCCAGGAAAAATAGCTATTTTCTAAAATTAAAACCATTTTATAACGTAAATTTTCTAATATATCCTTTATTAAACATGAAATAACATTGCCAAAGGATTCTATGGGGAATAATGAACAAGCCATTTACGGCAGCATCATATAATCCGCAAAACTGCCGGAACATTAATTTTATCCACATCTTCACAAGTGATATTTACCCGGAACACCAGGACGAAGAGAATTCATTGAGGTGGTCAAATCCCGACGCGGTGCCAGGTGAAAGCACGTGTTAGTTGATTAATGTTTAATCTAGTACGTATGCAGTGTTTACATCGAGCACATACATCCACCTGAAATTACTAACTGCAAACGCTTAATTACGAGGCTCTTCATTCAGTAAACATACTTGTATGTTCTTCATTCGAATGTGTGATTCGTGTTTGCGAAAGGAATGTTTACCGTTCCAAATCGAGTGGGATTAAAGAAATTGTTTACTTTTTTTTTTTCACTTGAGGAGGATGTTTGTTTATTTTAAATTTAAAAAAGCATGTTAAATATCGTTATAGACTTATCAGTTGAATTTGTTTATTTTTTCTTGGTGCTGAATTCTCTGATAAGTTTTACATGAATTTAGAAATTTAAAAAAAAATTCAGTTTCAGGACTGAGAAATGACTGTTCTGCAGAAACATTTATAAATGAATTTTTCATTTGTATGCCCACATGAATTGGTATCTACATATATTGTAACAATTTTTTTTTAATTGATAGCATAAATAAGAATATATTTTGATAGAAAGAGAACCAAGGTGGTATGAAAAGTACAAAGAAAAACCAAGTCGTTGTTTTAAGACTGACTTAGAGTAGTGTTAAGCAACAGGACCAGAAATTGGAACACTTTTTCCGATAACAAAATGCTTGAACATTAATTTTATACTCTGACTTCGATATCATTCAGAGAGTAAAGTATCTCTCAAATTTCTTGTTATACGACTCTTTTCTATCTGAATCAATCCTTTTTATCTGGTGTAAAATGTGTTCCCAATTTCATATCCTATACTGTAATGCTAAATGGATTTCCAAATTTATGTGAGCAAGTGAAAAACGGCGCATTTCTTCAATGTTACTAAATTATAAGAATACTGCGTCATGAACAGATGTACCTATTACAGTGTCACAAACTTTTAGGAACATTTTTATACCCGGAAATGTATTTCAGGTTTCAATTAGTTGATTCATTTGACATTGGAAGACATTGACATGATGGACGCTATATGTTAGAAATGTATAAATGAGTCTCAAAATCTTCATTTAGCGCGCAAAGAAATTTAAGCTGACGAAATATCTGCTTTAACGTTGTCCCTGTCCTATTTCACTGTAGTATAAAATTCCGACAGCGTCACACATTAATTCAAAATGCAATTTTTTATAGTATCAAGTCAGACAAAAACTGTGATTTGAAAAGAAATTTGGTATAAAATAGTTATCTAATGTTATAAATAGCTAACTAATGGGAATATTACCTATAAATTGTATATTTATGTGCAGAATATTTAAATCTCCAATACAACAATGCACATGCTCTCTAATATTAAACTCAAATTTCTCATAAACTGAACAATATACAATATATATATATATATATATATATATATATATATTCTGATTAATTGTATCAAGGGAATAGAACATTTTGATTCGTAATGGTACACGTGATGCAGAAATAACCGAATTTATAGGGAAAATGTTTGATCTAAAAGCTACTAAAACAGTTACAGCTACCAATATTAACAACAGTTATTCAAATTGAATTGATTTTCAATTACATGACGATTTTTGATTGTTTTTTTTTTTGTTTGTTATCGTTGGGGAAATTATTACTTTTCTGTGTTTTCATTTTGATCGCATCCAGTTACCCCTCAAAACAATTTTTTTTTGCATTCAAATCATTCTTTGTGATTAAAGTTTTTCATGACATAGAAATATATTTAAATTATTTATCCTTTATAGTATGAAAAAGAATGTCCCGCATGTATTTTTGATTATTTTTATAATCTACTTAAAAATTTCTTTACTAACAGTATTTGGAATGTTTTGTTTTCCCAAGAAAAATATTCTTAAAAATCAGATTTTTTTTCTTTAATATCAGAAATTCAATTCAAACAGAAGATGTAAGAAAAACGACTAAAGAGAAAAATCTTTATTTCATATATAAATCTGAATGAAAATGTTAGGAAAACATTATTTTAAGTTTTAAATCACAAGAAGTAATTTAAATATATATTAAGGAACTGATGGGAATTTTTTAAATATCTGGTCAATTATTTTTCAAAAAAAAATGAGTATTACATAAATGTATATTAAAATATATTCGTAAGCCATTCAACTGAAAGAGATTATTTTGAGAGATTTTGTTACCTCTTTAATTTATTTTAATATTCCTTTCTACAAAAAATGTAAATGTACTTAAAACTTTTAGCACAATGATTATTGTTATATTATATTTGAAAATACATAAAATAAAAAGGCAGGAATACCTGATACCAAATTCCTAACATTTAAAAAGGATGGTGAAACTTATTTTAATTTTGTTTTTGCTATGCAAAACACATTTGAGTTGTGGCATAATTATCTGTATTTCCTTTCCTGGTTTTCTAATTGTGAAATTGTATTTTTTGCGTCTAAAAACTATTTTAATTTTAAATGAAACAAGTCAGAATAGAAATTTTCGAATATGCACGGAAATCATCATTACTCTAGTTCAAAAAGAGCATTAAAAATAAAAGTTTACTTAATCATTCCTTCTGAAACTAGAGCTCATAAGCTATTTAACGTAATCCACATCAAACACATCAAGAATCAGTTTCTAGCTGACGTAAATGGAAGAATCCTAATATTTTCTTAAATTCATAACGTTATTTTCATTAAAGGCAATCCATTTTAAAAATAAATGCATCCGAAAAGCAATTATAAGAAACGGTGACGTTTTATTTAGTAAATGTAGCTAGAAGAAAAGAAAACTTTCCTTTTTATTTTACTAATTTACCTCCATGAGATTATTTTGCATTAAAAGGCTGGTTTCTTATTTTTCATTTTGGTATTAAATATATAAAGGCAAAATAGTTCTTAAATAAAGACATCGAAATAAATTATTAAACACAATTCCCTTGTATAAAATGCGTTACATTTTTTTATACATATGAAACAAGTTCGTACGTAAAAATGCATCAATTTCTTAAATTCACTTTTTTTTCTTTATATGTAAGTGAAATTCTCTATTCTTCTATATTAGTTAGAACAAAAATTTATCAAAGATGGTAAAAATAATTAAGATTGTTAAAAATATTTACTAACCAATTTTATTATTTATTGATACAGTTATTCATAGTTTTATGAAAAATATACTTGCCATTGCTATGATAAAATATAATAACTGAACATAACATGAAAATTTTTACTGAAAAACTTCTGTAAATAGGAGGTTAATAAATATTAATGTTGATGGTACTTTCCTTTTTCCTTTTCATCATCGAGTTGACTTTAACATAGAACATACGCTTCATACCGTTGAGCTACGATCAGATGGGACAGCTAATAAGATTTGAACAGTAAAAGTATATTAGGCCTTGCGTTACTGAAGATCCATCTCACTAATTTAGTAAAATCAATAATACTTCATTTTCTTTTATTTTTTTAATGTTGTCTGATTATGTGTTCCTACGATATTTATTGCATTGATTTACTTATCAAAATCAAAATTTATCATCGATGTTTGCCTTCAAGGATGGTAATATTAAAAATCGCATGTGTCTCATCTGCAGAAAGATATTTTTCAAGATTGAAATTAATTAAATATTACTTGATACCTAGCATTATTCAAGAATTATCCATGTACATTCGTATGCAAAATTAAAAGAATTCGTAAATTATATACATATTTGCAAAAAGTATTGAACCAAAGGTACTAATTACACCGCCGAAGAATAACGCAAACATTCAGAGTCGAATACATGAGCGTACACGTGTGTCTTTGCGGAGCTGTGATTGTGGAGAGGATACAAGCGCGCAAAGGATTGTCGGCGATTAGTACGCTTATACTACTCCACGACATTCGCCGTGTTTCTCGGAAGAGGTAGGTACATGTTATGCGGTCTCGGCTGAAATGAGTATTCACAAAAGTATAGATGGCGGAATAAGAATGACTGGAGGCAGACCAATCGCAAACCAATACCGTTTACAGTTCGTGGAAGCAGTATTAGAAGCGATATCAATTAGATAGTTAGATACCTATCGGGAAAACCTAGAAAATCCACAATGACGACTGAGGATATTTATTTGGTACTTTAGCGCGCCGTCACAGCGGACTGCTCTAACTTTACAGCTCTCAAATGAGCTGTATGCAGCCATTGGAACTTGAGTTTCACGGTTTACAGTTGCTCGAAGGCTTCTGGAGAGAGGGGTGTATAGCAGAAAACCCGTTGAATGCATCCCTGTCACTACAACACATGAGAGCGGGTATTGAGAATGATGCGGAGAACATGCGATTAGGAGAAGATTTAAGTGAAACACCGTGGTTTTTACGGAGAAGTCGAGACTCAGCCTAAATACTAATTAGCGGCTTGCCTGTGTCTGGAGACAACCTGTGATACTATACCCCCCTTCCAACAGAAAAAGGATCGTTACGTCGACGAAGATGTAATGGTTTGGGCAGGCATTACACTGAACGGCTGCACACCCTCTTTGCGTCCAATATATGTCTAATAAGAGAAGATCTTAGAACTGTATGTTCAATTTTTCAGGGTCGTAATTGGTCATGAATCCATGTAAATAAATGATAATAATTCACCACATAGGGATCAACTGGCCGACAATTACCTGGAAAGTAACGATATTCGCCTCATGGATTGGCCAGTATTTCGCGCGACTTTATAGAATTTGACTAAGACGCTCTTAGGAGAGCAATCGCATCTTGCTATCTCCATCCCTGGATCCCATTCCTGTAGCATATACTGCCTTCCTACAGGAGTGGGAATCGATTGCCATAGGAACTTCTCAACTACTTCCTACAGAGTATGCTGTACAGCTGTGGGATCCATTTTGCTGTGAGAGGAGACCATACTCCATATTAGACTCGTTTTCAGTTCTATATCGCAACGTGGATTTTGGACATCCCTGAGGTATGCGGTTTAATAATAACCATGCGTCAATAGAACATTTGTATGGTGCATCTTTTTCTCTGTTTTATATTTTTCTGTTGTATATTTTGTCCTAGTGAAAATTGCTTGTTTAGATGTTTTCTATCAACCCTTGAATTTTTACCCATGAGTTTCAAAACAGCTTGTATATTATTGAATATGAAATATACGATTACATACTAAATTGTATTTTATAAGTATATATAGTAGTTCATTTTATTATTTAATTTGTGAACAATTTTGGGGGGATTGAAATTTCCGTTCCATTAAAATAATTGAATAATTTTTCTTGAAATTTCCGTGTATTTTTCGTAAAAGTGAAAAATATTTTGTTTGTAAGGCGTCTTATTACATTAAGTATGTAGCTCTTGCTTTCCGTATATGCAAGGTAAGTGATGCAGGAGAGTATTTTACTAGATTCTACGGTTAGAACAAAATATCCGTCTATAAGTTTATTTCGTTTCAGTTGACGTAATGTTGAATGATACTAATCTTAGAGGATAAATACCTATGCTCAGTGATGAGAAAAAGGCATGTGATACCCGGTCTTATCCTAGCAAAGCCTGGAGCTACACTACCAACACAAAATACTATAAGACTGTTGCCCCGATGCCTTCAAGGAATTTGACATTGATGGCAAAAACTAATTTGAGTAAAAGTTATGTAAGTAACTGACTCCCATAATCCAAAATATTTCATATGATTTTTCAACTCAAATCCCCGATATTGTTTCCTTAAATTTGAAAGTTGAATGAAAAATTGAAACAAATTAAAAAGGAAAAATTGTTTTTTTGAGGATAATTTGTGCTTTTTTCGTAGGTATCTGGTTTTACTCGGCACTATATCAAAAGTTACCATTTTTGGAATTTTGTAAACTAAAATTAGAGATCATGGGAGCGTTAATAATTACATCAAAACGGTAATAATTTTCAAAGGCAACGGCTTTCGTGTGTCCGATTACTTCAAAGATTCGATTTGTTGCAATTTGATTAGTCAAATTTTTTTACCTTAGTTCATTTATTAAGGTAATTGAGATACCTTCAATAAAAAAAATTATCTTAATTTTATGTCACGTTTAAATAACTCTAACATTTCTAAACTAAAATTTATAGAACTTACAATTTTAACATTGAGATTGCCATAGATAATATGTATTATGTATTTGCTTAAGCAAAGATAATCACATGTATATACATAAATAATTATTCATCAGCAATTAATAGTCTGTAGTTGTATTTACATTTGTACATCGTGAACATAACTTTAGGAACATCTTTCATAAATTCTTCTCCATTTATTCTTTAAAAATATGCAGAGTTTTTATAAATGTAGCATTTCATTCATTAAACATATGTTCATAATTTCAAAAATCAAATTTAAAATAAATTAAAAATGGCAAAGTTTAAATTTCAAATTTCTTATAATTTTTATATAAGTAACGTGCTTAAAATTTGCGAGCGTTTATTACCAAAAAAATGTGTTCATTGTATAGGAAATAACATTGTTTTAAAATGAGTAAGAAATCCAGCTCCATAGGCGAAGTAAATCTTGAAAAAAATGCACTAAAATTCTATTAAAACTCATTTAGAGAGGAATGGAAACACATATACTTTTCTCTTTAGCGCGTGTGTTTACAATATTAAATAAAAAACCAATTTTAGAGCGATTTATATACGAAATTCGAATAAATGAATATATCTACAGAATCAGGTGTACTGTATTGCAGACTATTAATAAAGATGACTTGTTTTCAGGACATCACATTTATTTGCGCACATCTTTTTAAACATAAATCAAATACACAATTTTTCACAAGCACCATTTTTCAAAGTTCGTCTTTACCTCTTGGAACCAAACTCTATTCTCTATTTCATATCTGTTGCCAGTAAATCATCTAAAATCAAAAATATGATCTGGTGTTGCCAAAAAAATATATCTTAATAAAGAATATTGAAAAAGGTATCACTTTAAGTTTAAATCGTTTGCTTTTAAAAGTTGAATAGATGATATTTTTAAAAAAAATATCACATTAGATTAAATCGTTTGCCTTTAAAAGTTGAATAGATAATATCTTTAAAAAAATATCTCATTAAGATTAAATCGTTTGTTTTTAAAAAATGAATATGTCACACAGGGAATCTCTATTTTTTTTTTTTTTACAATGGAACAAAACTGTGCAGTTTTTGAAGTCTTGAAGCATCTCAGTTAATTTAAGACGTATAAATAAGAAACCAAATCAAATTATTCACAAGAAATACGTAAGTGTGTATAAATAACTAATTATATACACTCAGAATAATCACTGCAACACGAGGTGACGTTTCTTTATCTCATTATTACGACATCTAAATAGGGAAACATAATATCCTCCTCGAAACAATTCAAACAAACAAATAATTCACGTCACGAAGAACCATTGCGTAGTATCGACCTCATAAAGCATCTAAATGGAAAGTGAATGGATAAACCTATTGTTGCCGTTCGTGTTGGTAAACACCGCACTTTCTAAACCTATTATATGTATTAAACATACGCCTTCCTAACCGTTGACAAGGCACGAAAATTGTGGGACCTAGCGAAACAGAGTGAAATAACACATCCCTGTGGGTCGTAAATTTATTAAGAAGTCTTGCTTTCACTGTTGCAAGCGGGGACCCGTAGAGACAGAAATCCACCTACTTACACGGAAACTTGAATCTCATTCTGATCGCCGGTATTACAGCGAGAGATTTAAGACTGTGTAAATTTGGCACGATCTTTTGTTCTGTCAAATTTGGAAGAGTTTTCGGGTGATTTTAATTTCCGTCACACTCTGACGTAGCAGGCGAAATTGGCGCACTTCTGCGTCACAGGCAAGAATTTGGAAAGAGCAGTTTCTTTGCCGGTTGCTCCAATGAGAATAAAATTTGAAATATACAAAAGCTAGATATTTAAATTGATTGTTATGAATAAATTTGGGAATAGCAATTTTGTATTATGATGTACACACACACACACGCACACACACACACACACACATATATATATATATCATTGTTTTTTCTTATATGAACTAAGCTCATAAATTATTATACGGCATCAGAAATTACTTAAAAGTTTTTATAACGCGGTCATATAAGCCATAGCGGTCATACGAGATAACTCGAAGTTTTTATTCTTGTTTAGGACGCCGACCACGAGTTATCTCGTTGTCCGCTTGAGTGTCATATTACAAACTAGTTGAATTCCAACTACGAGAAAACTCATTTGGTTTGGTTTTATTAATGCCTCACTAGAAGTAACACGAGGGCTGTTCTTTGTAATTTTGAATTTCAGTCAAGCGACGAGGACGACACCTGAACTTATATTTCCCTCCTAACATCCACACCATACCATGGGAGAACTTTCTGATCCCCAACAAATTTGAACGAGTCCACGACTATGACATCTAGGCCACAGCGGTCATAAGAGATAACTCGAAGTTTTTATTCTTTTGTCGCCAACCACGAGTTATCTCGTAGTCTGCTTGAGTGTCATATTACAATTAAAATCGTGGTATACTATTGTAAATAAAAAATAGATAGTTTCCAGGACAAAAACCTAAGGCTACCTTATAAAAACAGATAATATTTAATAAATAAATAGATAATTATAATTAAAATAAATTCGGTTTTTTATACCACAATCATGAAAATTACTATGATAGTCAGCGTGTTAACCATGAAAAATAACGGAAATGAATTACCAAATTTTAATACATTTTTAAGCAAACAATTCTAGTTTATATTATGTCTGCGGAAACCCAGGGATAATGGTCATGAACTTGCGGTCGGCGTTATTTCAGATGAGTCGTTGGTTGAAACCCTGATGAAACTGAAGATCCGCCGTGTAGCGAGACTGATACAAGTTAAATCTGATACAGGGCCCAAGTCTTCCCATTGGAGTGGTGCGAAAATTGCCAGCTCAGGTGTCGTCCTCGTCGCTTGACCGAGATTCAAAATTAAAAGATTTGTCACAAATTGCCCTCATATTGTCAATAATGACAATCATAAGTAAAAAAAATCTAGATTTTTTTTTTTTCTGCGGTACTCGTTCTGAATTTGAAGACATTAAATCTGGTTTCGATTCAAAAACATGAGCATGCTTGTTTTGTAATATATCAGTCTTTAACTTGTGATATTTTAATTTGATTGACATTAATAAGAAATTAATATTCCGATATATAACTATAAAAGACTTTTTGAAATAAGATTCATTCACATCTTACAAAGTAATATTTTATTGGTTATTGATTTAAAGTAGTTAAGCGGACGAAATATTTTGCTTAACATAAAAAGGGAACTGATTCAGAATTAAATCCAGTTATTGGACTTAAAGGCTTGTAGTGTATTGATCGTTTTTGAAACCTTTCAATTTGACTCGATTCAAGAGTGATTTGTTATTATTTTTCACATCATTTCTAAAATATTAAGTTTGCAATTATTTCTCAGAGAGGTTGTTACCACAATTAGTAGTAAATTCTTATACAAATCTTTCTATTGGATTAGTTATGGTCCATTTCAAGATGTATTATTTTGACAAAGTAGAATTATAACTTTTCATAACCGTTGAAAAAGATTTTGAAAACTGAAGCTTATTGCTCATTCAAGAAGATTCTCGAATATTGCATTTTAATTAAATTAAACAAAATTTTTGTTTGAAACACTTTTGTAATCGAATTCAATCATTAAATGTTTATGATGAAAGGCAGAGTGTAATATCGATATCAACATCTTTTCAATGCAGTTTGAATTATTTTCAAAATTATATATAAAATTAGACATATTTCTAACAAAAAGATTTTTTTTATTTCATATTAATTAAATATATACACTTCCTAATGATAAAATCCTTTTACCATCTTAAGATCTAAGGCACCCATTTGGGCATCTCTATAAAATGTGTGTAAACTTAAAGAACATTGCTCTTTAGCCTTCTAATTTCAGGTAGCTATTCGTTTAAATAGATATGTTAGAATCGGTACTATCACACCGTTAAGCGCAGACGCTATCGTAGTTTAAGAACAAAAGCACACAGCGTGACAAGAATTCGTCGTAAAAAAAAGAGGTAAGTTTCTCATAAAAAAACTAATTCATCAATTTTGGATGTCACTTTAGAATTAATGCACATAGTTATTATTTTAAGCGAAATCTTAAGTATATTTAGAGTAAATTTTGTTGAACAATTTATATTGGAAATTACATGTACCCTAATTGCTTACCTCGGAACAGAATGCCCATGGAGTTACCATATATTTCCAATTTTGAAATTAATGCAATAAGATAAAACAAATATTATATAAGATGAAATTCATAAAAGAGTTTCTATTTTAAAAATGCGAGTCAATCTAAATTTTTACGTATCTTAATGCGTATATATTCGCGAGGTTAGAGGCTCATGAGTAACATAGTTTGTTACATAGTGACTTTCTCTTCACTGATCTCGGGGAATGTTTGTAATTTGAATGGTAACTTCTTGCCAACTAAAAAGAACGTGGTTAGGAAATTATGATGGAGATTAGAAGTGTAGTGAATTCAATTATAGATAGTGATATATAAGCCAAAAAGAATTGAAAGGAAAGAAAAGGGAGGCAAATGAAAACGACAAGCTGATGGATGTTTGTAAATTGGAGTGAATTATAGTAATTAATCGTTTGGAGAGAAATTAATTAGAAGTGACTCCCGATAAGAATAGCATGAATGGAATTTTCTATAAATAAGAAGTGCTTGAATTACAAAGAGGAATTTGATTAGCTAAGATTTCATTATTTGAATATTAAATAGGTAATAAGGCTGAATTAAAAAAATAATCCAGATAGAGCGATCTTGCAAACTCTTTGATAGATAATAAACTGTTCTGTCCTCTTCTTCCGTGTCTTTAATTGGAGTTTTAAACTTATTGACTATTTAATTGGACTTTATGGAGGCTGTGGAGTTAAATTATGAAGAACGGTCGTTACAGGTTTAATTCAACATGTGTGCAGGTTTTTTCGAAACTTAAAGGATGATAGAAGACATCTAAAGAAGCAATTTTTACCACACAATGCATAGGTGAAGAGCAAGCGATAAACCGCTAGACGGCGCTGTATTGGAAATCATAAAGTGCGAGTTTTCTTACTCATCATCATTTCTATCGTGGATTTCACAGTGCTGTTTAATGGTTCACCACTTGCTCTCCAAAAATGCAGTGATTGTTAAAAATTACTTCCTGATGATTAGTCTCCTGAAAACTCTTCTACGAGCACAAAAGTAATTCGAAGTTTAGATAGGGGCAGCGTCGTTTCAACGAGATGCTCACGAGCACCATTCAAGCTGCTCGTCTCGCAATTTTATGTGAATTAAAATGCATAAAATATGAAATTTACTCACATTTTCAAAATAGGAATTACTTTTACGAATTTCAATATAAATAACATTTCCCCCTCATATTACATTTATTTTAAAATAGCAAATTATATTAAATTTATGGGTATTCAGTCCCAAGTATTTAATTGGGTACCAAGAAATTAACCTAATTAAATATATTGAAAATTACCTTTTCATCAATGATGATATTTAATACAAAAAATGCTAACATTATTTAGAAATAATTTGCAGATTTTACCTGAGTCTTAAGAGGATATGATGAATATTTAATTAAACTCTTTTTTCTATAAAATATCCTTTTGCATTAGCTCATGAAGGAGTTGTAATCTATCGTGTTAACCCGTTTATAAAAAAATACAATCCTTTCTGCACTATCTTTGATTTTAATCACGCAAGTATTTTATGAGTATAATTAAACAGTGAAGGTGTGAGAATTTTTAAATAGCGAAACTACAGTACAGTTTCGTGGAGAAACAAAGAAATTGAAGTTCATAAAGCATTACTAACAGTAGTTGAACTAGAGAGAGAAAAATGCTTTCAGAGACCTTGAAAAACACTTAATGACGTTAAACCTATAAAGTGTTTTATGAATATGCATGCAATATTCTATGGTAATAAAGAAGCTTACAATATTCTGCTGATAATAATTCTTTTTTTATTTCTTAGCATTTCATACTTTAACAAGAATTTACATCCAAGAAACAAAGAGCAATGAATCTAATAATAAAGTTATCTGACGGATAAAAATATAACGTGTCTAATGGAAAGAACAAAGAAAAATCTTGAGCTGGCATCGAATCATTCTTATATTGCTAAAGTCTACACCGAATAGATAGAAATATAGAGAGTAGTTTGCAGATTTAAAATCAAATTATAAAAATTAGTCCCTTCGGTAGTTTTTAAATCAATAATCAATTTCATCATATGTCTATTTGCATTTAATAGTATTAATGTTCACTTAAAATTAGAAAATAATAGAGTAGTAATATTTAAAATAAAAATGAAACACTTTTTTTTAAATAAGATACTTCTTATTAATAAAAATGTCTTTAAAGTTATATGTCATTAGGTTGTTCTAGGAATTACAGTCTTCAATTTATATGTTCAAAAAATTGATTTACTGCAATGGTTCTTTTTCTTTATATTCCCAATAGCTCGGTAATATATCTGTAATTAGTAATTTCTGTGATTTATTTTTCAAAATCCCTTTATTATTACATCTAGTTTTAAATATTTTCCTATCCATAAAAGAAGCATTTTTTTTTTCTTTTTAAAATTTAGCTTAAGTTGACCTCTGTGAGTGATAATGTTTATCACAAAGATGGTCAGCTATACTGACATTGGAAGCAACGTTTTAGACTGAATATTTCAAAGAATCGTTCATTTAGTGTTGTCAAATGGAAATTGTAAAGTTTCCAATGATTATACTTCATTTCCACCAAATTATACTATTTTGTGAATTTTTCTAGAAAATAAATTTTCTATCATGTGATTATTATTTTAACAACTGCCATAATAAGAACATGCAACATTTTTTTCAAATCTTCCCCCCGCCTCCCACATGAAAAAAATGGGAATATTTCGTTAACTTTTCCCCAAATAGTAACCCTTGCGAAATCACGGATACGCTATGTAAAATTAAAATGTGTCTTATTCTATCATTTATTTATTTCAAGGCCAATAAAAATAAACTATGGAGGAGCTTTCGTTTTTTTCCCACAATTATCCCTTAACATGTCATCTTTATCAAGTTCAAGCTTTCGGTAAAGAAGTGCTAAGATGTACAACATTTCTAAAGTTTCCAAGAAAAAACATAGCTTTTAAAGTTTTTGTTAGCAAAATTGTTTGTCAGAATCTCAATAAAATATATTTTATAATTTTAGAGTAACATAATTAAGTACCTTAAATAACAAATGAAATAAAATAAGATAATTACATTTGGACTTTGATCAGTTTAAGTTGACTAATAACTTTGTAAAAAGAAATGAAATAAATTAACTACTGTAGATCTGTAGATGTTACTGAATAGGGGAGAGACGCGCATAACATAAACATTTTTCCATCCTCGGTAAATACGTCTAATAAGCAATTTCTTCTGATCTGTGTTCTGCATGGTTCTGCCAATAGGTGTGGTTTCATCGAATTTTGAATGCAAGAGTTCGCACTTAAGCTCTAAATTTATTTTTAAAAAACTTTAAAACTTGAATTTCACATTCCAAAATTAAAAATGTTTTTTTTTTCAAAACAATTTACAATTATGTTAGAGTAATTTATATAAATGTTGTTGTTTTTAATTATTTACATCATTCAAAAGATGGCTCTGATATATCTCAAAATAACCCATAATGTGATGTAACAAAAATTTTCAACCTCGGTTTTTCAAAAATAACTTAAATTCTAAATTTGGCATAAAATTGCAACAAACAATTCTTTAAGAATTTCAAGTGTAGTTCTAAATCAATGTTACGCCAAAATGTTTATAAAACTCGGCTTACAAATTACGCAAGTTACAAATTAATTAAGCGCTTTTCAAAAAAGTTCATTTGAAAAATATACTCCGTTACAGTTTTGCTAACACATTCTTCTTATAGTTTGACTTTAATACTAGCATTCTCTGTCTGCTTCGCCAGACATTCTTAATTAGTTCTAAATTCGAATTTTATGGCACCGTGTTTTTATTTTAGGGCTTCTTTCTAGTCATTAAGTTCTCTCCGCACTTTTCTCAATTGAAATTCCTCACGTGAAATTTTTGCTTCACCGACTTTGTAGACTTTGATAGTTCATTCGAATATCCAGTAAGAAACATGTACTTTTTTTGTTTTCATAAGCAGTTATTTAAAACACACATAAACATCATGGAAATTTCTGTTCTGTAAATATCTAGAACTGGTATAAGCTGGATACCAAAAATTACTGACTAATATATATAGCATAAACAAAAATTTTGTAAATTTATGTGTAAATTAAGTGTGTGTAAATTTAAAAAGGTTACATGCCCTTTTATGTATTGTTTTTCTATTGTTTGTTTTCTTTAATTTTCTTGTTTTTATTTGTATTATTCATAAATTTACCTTTATTTTCGCACCTTTACAAGAATATATATGTTTAGTATTTTTTCAGGTGTAATAATGCTTTTCTTAATAGTTATGCTGTGTAATTTTTCTTTTTCTTCTATTCTAAGAATTTTGCAATAAAAAAGTGTTTATCAGTTATTTATTTATAATCTAAAAATTTATTTTATGCTTTCTTTGTAACTTTCCTTACTGTTCTTCTGTTTTACATCTCGCTTCTATACTAATTTAGTTAAATATGTTGAATTATCGCTTTATATTACAAATTTATTATTTTTATTATATATATATATATATATATATATGTGTGTGTGTGTGGTGTGTATAAAATGAAATTTCAGTTAAATTCAAAGTAATTAATAATTTTGAATAAAAATTTTGTTTTATGTTATTATAGTTTTTACTTTTAAAGATTTGTTTGGGCATATAGTGTGAATTTTTTTCTGAATTTGTTTTTCATGTTTTCGAGTTTATAGCTTGGTTATTTTCAATTGTACTTTGGATTTTATAACCATTTTTTCAAAAATAGATTTTGCTGATGGGGATAGTTTTATCCAATAATTCGAGAACAGCCCCTATTAACAGTCTGAAATCTGTTAGAAATTTTAAGTATTTTTTTTTTCCAATTTTATTTCATCACTTTTTTTTTGTTTTGATTTTTAAAATTTTTCAATTCTATATTTCTTTGGTGTTACTGGTTTTTGTATATTTTTTTTAATTATTTTTTTTATTTAAAATTTTTCTTCTATAATTAAGTTTATGTAATGTATTATTTTATTCACTTTTCAGTTTTTATCTTTCAGTCTTTGGTTTATATATATATATATATATATATACACCTGGCTGGAAGAGGTAGGGATACGGGGAGAATTTGTCTTTGGAAATCGATTGGGAAATCAACTGGAAGCTGTCGACACTTGAATGTGGAATTGCTAGTAGTGTGGACGGGTGAATTTGTGGAGAAGCAGTGTGTATTTACCAGAAATAGTAGAAATTTGCCCAAGAAGTGCAGACTATTACTGCGGAGAATTTTCTGTAGTGTGAACTAGTAATCTGGGGAACTAAACGTCACTGATACAACTGCCACTGTCATTACAAGTGCTGATTTTGTTCCTGTATCTATGTCACTAATCCGTATAAGTGCTGTGCTTTCTTATTGTGCTGTTGCAGTCCAAACTCTGCTACCTGTGAGTTGTCCCGAATATTTGCAAATAAAGTGTCATTTGCCATTATCCACCATGTTGGACTGATTTTTATTCATATACACCCATGTACGATAGGAAATTTTGTGACAATATACTTTAACAATTTTTCAAACGATGTACTTGATAAACATTTAAAGTGTTTGTTTCTTCATACTGTATCCCTCCAGTGTTGTGATTATTTCAGGACAAAATAATGAATATCCAGGATGGTTTCAAAAACAAATATTATTTAATACTTGACACGTTCCACAACACAAGACAGAATACAAAACACATAAAAAATACAGATTCACGAACATCACTCCATCATTCTGCTAATGAAGTCACTCGCCTTCCATCGAGCTTGCGCTTGCCTTTCTCATCGTGCTTGCACTTAACCAAAAAGAATATGTGGCACCATCTGGATACCGTTTAATAGTACTTGGAAGGTAGTGCTAAATTACGTGTTATAATACTTAAAATTATGATCATTCGATTAAATTTTCTTATGTATTAACACTTTTTGTTTAGTTGCATTTTAGTGCAATAAAACTTTTATTAATTAATAAATCTAAATATAAAACAAACTAATTATCGTTTCTCTTTTCAAACCCAGTGTGTTAGGAGGACTAATTCTTAATAGAATGGCGATGATGCAATTTACTCAAACCTGTTTTCTCTTACGTATCTCTTAACTTAAACTCGGTTGATTTTATAGAACATAAACTAAAGTTGTAGCGGTATACAACAGCTGGATCAGATAGATACAAATAATATACATCATGTACCACAGATGGTACTCATAACCTCAAATCTGTTAATACGTGTAAATAGCTTATGTTTCTTGTAAAATCTAATTGCTTAGATAGCCGATTCTCCTCTCAAATATTTCGCGGAAGTATCTATGTAGGAACCTATTAATTATGTCCTAATTCATAGGTTCCCAAACGGATACAATTATTTTAAATTTAATGTCCTAAGAAATGTGGGAACCTAAATATCTTTAAAAACTCAGAGCTCAAATTAAATTACGAACCAGTTTTAATTCCTAAAAAAACATTTGTAATTGTATTTAATAATTTCTATTTTATATTAATATTTGTTTTTTTTAATTTTGGAGAAAATTAAAAAAAAAAAAAAAACTTAATTTTCTACAGACTGGTATAAACATCTTTAGGGAAAATTGCTCCAAAAATTACTTACCACGAAATGCTTAAAAATATTTCTTTAAGCTGTGCCTTTTTTAAACCCGTAACACTTTAGCATAATGCTATAAAATTTTAGATTTACATTTCTTGCCCAAAAGTTGTGGGAAAAAAAATCGCATCTGTTAATCGAAATTCATTTTTTTTTTTAGAAATTTACTAACTGCAGTAATTAAATGAATTAATAATTTAATTAGCATCCTAATTAAATTTAGTTTTATACGGACAGTAATATCATTTTTATGTTAAATGCAATAAAGATGTGAAAATTATTAAGTAGTTCTTCTAATTTGACGAGTTTTATTTATAAAATTTTAAATTTTAACATCTGTTTTTTAAACCCATGTTGAAACTATCATCTATGTTTCCTGAAATGTAATTCACTTTTATTTTTATTAAAATATACAAATCCTACCGATTTTAACCATAATATATACATTTATTTTCAAAATATTTTACAGAAACGCATCAAAAATAAGTAAATTTTTACTCACTAAATTCCTACTCCCCAATGACGTTTTTTCTTTAAAAGAAAAAAAAAAACTATTGTCCAAATACGATAAAGCGGCATAGTTCCTCAACAGTATGCTCGTAAATGCGAACAGTTTTATGACGACATGAAAATATAGAGTGACGTCATATCGTGATAACCGTCAAATATGAAAAGAAGCAATTTAAGCGGACACCGTTTTTTATAGTTTCGGTCCCATCGAGAATGCGTTTTTCACTTTTATTTTCTACCCTCAGTACGTGATTATGCAAAATGACGCTGAAGTTTTCATTGAAGGTTTTTTCACATCACCTCCTACAACAACTGGAACTCTGAACTGTGAAGACGCATCTGGTACAGGCGTTTTGTATGCATAATGAATGCAGTCGATTGTTTTTTTTTTTCTTTCTATTCCCCCTTTTTTATCATCCAGCTGTTTTATTTGTAAAGTGCTGCCCGAAACATATAATAGCTACTGTTCACAAATGTCAGGTGTTTTGTTTTATATGTTTGGAAACACGCTCCACTTGCCCATTTAAGTGCATGGTTTTGAAGCATATCTTCTAGTTTTTCGTACAATATTACAGACTGACAGATAACACTACTATAGTAAAAAAAATGATTTTTAGATTCTTAAATGATTTAATATAAAAAATAGAATTTGATTTCAAAGGCAAATAACCGTCAAGAACAATAATGTCTCATACAGGCTTCTATTAAGGGGTCTCTCGATTTTTATGTCTTAAAACATTCCATTTTCTGATGAAATATAAAAATGCTCTTGAAAAATATTTAAACAAATCTTATAAAAATGTTATGATTTCTTATCAAGATAAATGTACTTGATCACTACTGATGAACTAAACTGCACGGAAAACTTTAAAAGTCAATTTCTCAAAATGGGATTTTTTATCGTTTCATGCAAGGTGTCTATAAAAGCGCTTAAGATAATCTCATGAAAGTTGTACAGTTTTATCAGAATATTATTTTTTACAGTTTGAAGAAAAATTTTCTACTTCGTACATATTTTGATATCTTTTCAGAATACTGGCATATTAAAATATTGTCACATGGGATGTTCGCGAATTTTTCTATTCGACTAACATCTGAAGTTTCTTTCTGATTTGATATATAAGTTCCCATTTTCTCCTTCATCAAATGAACCGTGATGCAAATTAAAAAAACACTTTGGAAGGGGAATGAATAAATATATTCAAATTGTATAAAAGTGACAGAGAATTGAACTGAATATTATCAAGGTCCCGGTAAAAAAGAGTATTAGTGTGATATCCGCTGGACTATTCTGACGTGTATTGTGGATTTGGTGAGATTAGAGTTCAATGCTGTCGGAGCAGTTGCAAGAGGTATTCTCATTATAATCCTCTAAACGTATTCATTGATAAATTATAACTTTACTTTATACATAAATGACTATTTTGTTTTCTTAGTCTGTTCTTGAAATTGTGTTCAAACTTAGATCTTATTATTAGAATAACATTAAAAATGGGAGACGAGACGGTTAACTGGATGTCGTCACAATTTGAAAAAAATTTAATGTCAGTTATTATGATCACAAAAATTTAAATATCAAAATGCTAATATATATATATATATATATATATATATATATATATGTGTGTGTGTGTGTGTGTGTGTGTGTGTAATTTAATTATATTTCTAAACATTGCACTCTGAAACTGAAATTGCATATTCTGAAGCTACAGGAACATTTTAGGAATAGGTGTGCAAATTAATATACTATTTAATAATGTAAAAACAAAGTGTTATCATTAAGCATTATCTTATAAATTATTTAAAAGTTTTATGAAGCAATATTTTAATAATAATGTATTAAAGAACAAATTAAAAATTATCACGCACA
This sequence comes from Nephila pilipes, assembly GCA_019974015.1. Lineage (NCBI taxonomy): Eukaryota > Metazoa > Arthropoda > Arachnida > Araneae > Nephilidae > Nephila > Nephila pilipes. The sequence goes on from BMAW01095320.1 coordinate 70,059, forward strand.
AAAAACCTTGTACTGTGAGACCAATTGGTAGTCACCTAATTAACTCCACATACGTCACAAAGAAGAAATCAATGCAAATGAACAATCAGCAAATGAACATTTCACGAAACCACATCAATTTAATAACATTGAAAAACACAAAGTTTCTACAGATATATCAGCTAACGACATAACCAGGTAATTCAGAGAAGAGGTGGCGTCAGAACCTGATCATGGCGTAGGCTTTGAATCTACCCATTTTTATAGTTGCTGTAGAAAGATGAATTCACTACATTGCACTTGATTGTTCATACTTGACAAGTTCGTTAATCCGCAACTATCGGCTCACATTCTCGGTGGTTAACATGTAAAGGTAAAGGAGAAAGCAAATTCATTTTATTGCATTTATGAGTCGGCCCCTAAAGTGAACCCCTTATTTGACCCTTAAAGTGAACTGTTTTTGTTCAAGTTCAAATATCACTGGACAAAACATTTGAATATCACTAATACGGTTTGATTATTTTGGTAATTGTTATGATAATTACTTAGATAATTATTCCGTTAATTGTTAGCTTAATCTAAAAGTGAAACTTTTCTGAAAAAATGTAGTAATGAAGCCAATGAAATAATCTGTAATAGGGGTTCTTAAAGGTTTAGCATCACTTTCGAAACTACAAATATTACAGTTTTAAAGAATAATGACACAAAGTATATCTAAGGAATTCGATAACTTTAAATATAAAAGTTCAAGAAAAAAAATGTAAGAGACTTAATTAAATAGTTCTTGTAAAAATATTTATTTTCAAATTCCTGGATTAATTTCTATGAAGAAAAAATGTTTCCTGTTGAATTTTTTTCTGAATTTAAACGAAAGATTTTTCCTAAAATATTGAAAAAGAGGAATTTAGAAGATCTTCTCGTAATGAATTTCTATTTTCTTAGAGAAACTTAATTTGAAACAAACTTTTAAATGTTAAGCTTGAAGCATTTACTTCAAATTATATTTTCTTTTACAATTAAAATATTAGGCTTCGTTGGTTATAGAGTAAATTAATTAGGGAGGATTCCTTTCTTAATTCAGGATGAATATAATTTCAGTATTTCTATAAAGATTAAAATACTGGAATTATAATACTGTTTTAACAGCAAAAGTTTCTAAGGTACTTGAACATAATTTTAATGGAAACATTTCTGTTACCATCAAAGCAAAAGTTATGAACAGGTAAAAATATTTCATCAATATAAAACAACAAAAATATCTTTCATTCGTTCTACAAATAATAGATACATTTGAAAGTTTTGCAAACAAATTAAGAGTGATAATATGTGTTATGGTTTTCAAGTTAACTTCATTTGTATGAAATACTAAATTACTTTTCCTAAATTTGCATTTTTTATGGAATGTTCAACAGAATCACTTCGAAGATTATTATTTTCTGTTATATTTACATGTTTACATCGATATCAGAGACTCTTTGGGGTCTCGGATTGATTTCCAAAGGCATATGATATATTCCCTTACTTATTGCCTTCAAAATTATTGCCAGAATCAGCGTATTAAGTAAAGCGTTCATATTACCCCCCAGATTTTTTAAATGTTTCAGATTCATAATTTAAAAGCCAACTTTTGCAATTACAGCAATTTCTGTTTCGTCATATATTTTAAGAATCGAGAAATTCAGTTCCTTCAAATTTTGTATTTTTTTTCTGACATATTTTTGTTTACTTTTTTGAAGTGAGAAAAAAAAATTGGAAACTCTCCTTCCAAATGACTACAGCGGAATAAAAGTTTTGCTTCAATTAGAATTCGCAACGAACACAGATTAAATTAAAAAGAACAGAATCATCAAAGAAAGTACATAAATGGGAATTTTCCATTATCCGTTTCAAAAGTACCAACTTTGAAAGGACAGGAATAGTTGGACAATTCAATAAACTGAAAGGTACACGAGACAGAATGAATCGAAGTAACTCAGAAAGGAAGTTTTTGTTGACTCAAATGAACATTGGTACATAGTTCTTGCAGTTGGAAATGATATACTGTGCACACAAAAGCTTAAAAAAATTATTATTTCTACATTTGATATTATGAGAGTCATTATAAATACATATGTTCAAATATCCAAGTAAATCGTATTTTTAATGAAAAAAATTATATAAATATTCGCAATTTGTGGTAAATTAAAAAAGCTTTTATACCATGCTATAAATATTAAAATAAAAATGTGAAGAGATTATTATTAAAAATATATAATTATGACAGTATTACGCTTACAAAAATATGCAGATATTTTATTCTGACAATATTAATAAAAATAATTAATGATTTCCCATATAGAGGATACGATTGCATTCAAAAATTATTTGACCGCGAAAGCCTTCAAGTCACAATTGTGGACTTGTGCCCGGCGTTGTATTCGTCGAGTCGTGAGTTCAAATCCTGATGCCACTGAAGAACCACCATGTATTGGGGCTGATGCACGTTAAATCTGGTCGAGGTTCCATGTCCTCCCTCCGCGTGGTGTGAAAGTTTGGAGAGGGAGATGCGAGCTCAGGTGTCGTCTTCCTTACTTCCCTGCGGCTCAAATTTACGAGACCTCTCATGTTGTTTCTCAGTGTGACTTTAATATATTAATTACAAATAATCACAATCGCAAAATTAAAAGTTGCAAAATAAACTCAGATTAACATGCTCATTTATGTTTAGTAATTTTAATTAACGTAAAAATAAAATATATTTAAGATGATAGTGTGCGTGTGTGTATTTTTTTTAATTAAGAACTCAACCATTTATTATTTTGGCAGATTAAAACAACCTCATAATCGATGGCTCTTCAACTAACCAACGATGAATTACTAATTATGCTTTCCTACTAAGAATCAATTCATATCGCTACACAAAAGTATAGCAACACCATGTACCAACATAATTAATGTACTATCCCGAAACTAAAGATTAATAATCAGCCCAGGTATTAATTATACCAGATTTAAAAAAAAAGATTCTTTAATAACAGAGAGCTCATCAATTATGGAACATCTCAAGCTGCACTGTTTTTCATCGTTACCTGAAAGTTTCAAGAATTTATCAATGCGTAAATATAACCCTACTATTTGCAACATATTGAATACAAAATATTCATGCTTAAATTATATTGATATAAAATTATTACTTTGAGTTCATTCTTTCAATATCCATAACATCTAATTGCGATATTACCCTTTACATTATGCGTAAAATTCATTTTCATTTTAGTTGGATTCTTTATATATTTCGGTCTCTCATTGTAAATTAATGTTTTTATTCATATTTTACGGGAACCCATATTTCTTTCAAGAGAAATGAATCTTACTAATGAAATCTTAACTATATGGACCAAAGTGTTTTCCTCTGACAAGTGCAGTATCTCATCAGTACACCAGGAATCCTTTAAACCAAGTGATTCAAAGCGTTTGCGACTCAGATATCACTTGTACACCTCAATTAAGTGATATACAGATCACAATGGAAAGGCCATATGTTACTCAGTGGTCTTTGATCCATAGTAGATAAACTAATTGCTATATCCCCATGCATCACGCCATAGATGCTAGATAGAGATACCCTCAGAGCATTTCTAGTAATGCATACATGAAATCAAGCTATATATCTCAATGAATATCTCTGTTCTCTATATATAATTGTGTATTATACATATATAACAACCGTACCACTCTCTGATATATCTTAGTGTTTTGTAGGGTATAAAACACGCATAAATACATTGAAACTCTCTTTTGAAGTCATTTCTATGCATATTTATACTTTGAAAATAATCAGCTAGAGAATAAAAACATATAGTGGAAAGTAGCGTTCGAACGTTTTGTATGTTTGTATGTATTTAAAATATCAAATTAAGTTTCGTAACTATGCAAGTATATAGGACACTATTTGAATTACATTTATAAGTAATTAAAGCTTCCAAAGAAATCATTAAACATTTTCCATGACATAGTAAAGATTGATTGATTGATTTTATTAGCGTCGCACTAGAAGCAACACGAGGGATTTTGGTGACACCTGAACTGGCATCTCCCTCTTCTAACTTCCATACCGTGACAAGGGTGGACTTGGAACTACGACAGATTTAACGTGCATCAGCGCCAGTTATACGGCGGGTATATAGTGGAATCAAGGCTTGAACCCTCGACTCGACGAAAACCGCCGGCCCCGAATCCGTGATCGTGATTATCAGGCTACAACGGCAACGCCTTAGTTAAGAGTGATGTATTCTAATAATTTTTTCGTCATATCACTGAAAAAAAATTCCTTTAATTTTTTTCCGCATATTAAGAAGTAAAAGTTTTTACTTTTTAAGAAGACTTAACATTCAAAACTATAGTTGGATAAACATTCACTGCACACATTATAATCAGACAGAATAGTTAATTTTTCAAATAGCGTGTTTACACTTTCGTTTACAGCTGTTTTCCCGTAATTTTGAAGAATAGAACCAAAAATCTGAACATTTTCCCCATAGAAAATAGTTCGAAAATGCATTATATTTTGACTCTGCTGTCCTTAGGAAAGCAATGCATCTCTTAATATTCATTTGTGTATGAGTCAGTAATTTTTTTCCGTTGTAAAATGTGCTTCATAATTGGTTTCTCATTCAAGTTTCAAAACTCATGGGCAAAAATTTGTGTTGATAGGGAAGATCTAAACAAGAAATTTTCTCTATACAATGCAAATGGTGAAAATTTCTTGAAGAGTGAAGAGCAAGCTATGAATACCAAGACGACGATGTAATGCTACGCATTGAGCGTGAGATTTCCAATACATCGTCATTTCTACAGTGGACTTCTGAAGGAATTGGCCTCTCATGGGTTACTGTACGTCGCTATGTCTCCTGAAAAATCCCCGTCAGAAATGACGATGTGGTAGAAAACTCGCACTTTATGATTTCCATTGCAACGCAGTCTAGCTACAATGTAGCATGAAAATTGCTTATTTAATTGTTTGTTCTCACCCTTTAAGCTTTTTCCGGTGAGTTTCGAAACTCCCTGTATTGGAATTGGGCTTAAACACGTAAGCCAAAAATTGTGTATTTTTGGTATGTTTTTAATTATAAGAATACTATATGATAAACGCGCGAATATGTTACATTTATATCAAAATTGCATCCCTTTGTTGCCTGAAAATTGGTCCAGAGTTTGGATCGGACTGTTTAACCTTTGGCGAAGGCAGCCTTAAATTTGCATTGATTGGTAGAAATTTCACTCTTTGAAGAACATATAATGGAAAGTAACTTCAAAGATTAGTTTATAAATGTGCTCTAAGCTTATCAAAGCTATTTAAGTTTCAATCTCAAAATAAAGGGGAGCTATTTTTTTGCACAGGATTGTATGTTAATTTTGTCCAAATATAAATAAATACTCAAGATAAAGAAAATGAATGCAGCAATTGCAATATTTCTTTTGAATTTCAATCCCCATATTTTAATTAAATTAAAATTCTACTAGAGCCTTATTGTTCAAGAAGTTTATATTCAAATATTTAAATCATGTTGATTTATAATCAAAACTTTCAATATAACATTTCAATATTTATTTCTTTGAAAATGAAAAATACTCACATACAAGTTTACTTTTTTCTTTAAAGTTATCCATGCCATGTTTGATATGGTAATATTCTAAACAATATCATTTTAGTAACACAGACGATTTTCATAATTTTTAGAAATCACTGAATTCTAAAATACAGAATTATTTAAAAGGATTCATCCGATTTCAAAACTCTATATTTTCAAAAATAAGCAACACAAAATGATAAGTAATACATGAATGAAAAGGTAAAATATATGGAATATTTTTTACAAGCATTCGAACTAATTTCCTTTAGACACATGTATAGCATCAATTCGATTTGTTAATTCCTGTCAAACACGTTGTAAATTGTCAGCAGTAATGGATCAACAGCAGAAATCCGTTGCTAAAGTTCAAATAAATTTGTGAGTAATAGTGGAAAATACACAAACTTTCACAAATCCTTGAGAAAAAAAATCGCTTGATGCCATACCAGGTGATTAGACAGGGAAATTGCATATCAGGTGATTTAGATAGCCAGCTGTGTAACTTCAAGTCATTCGGTCAACATTGAGCGATCCAACTGCGAATAGCTCCATGAAAGCTTCTGAAATAGCTTCGTGAAGAAAAACAAGGACTGTTTATTGTTCACAATATAAACTTTCACAATTTCCTTTTGTATCCATGTATTAATTATTATTTTTTGTCGTTTATTTTTGAAAATATGGAATTTTGAAAGAGAGTGAATAATTTTGATTGAACATGTACATGATGAGGAACCCTGTACATTGTAGCATCGTTGTTTGGATTTCATTCATACGCAATAGAAAAATTCATAATTAACATTTTATTCGGTGATGGCTACTAATATTCTTTCAAGTAATTCAGAAATATTATCGACATAAAAACATTTATTAGTTACTCTACTAAGTCTTACAACGATTTGAAAAGAAAAATTTCCAACTCCCTAAGGCATATGATAAAAAGCATAAATGACTTCGTGTATTTCATTGCTACAATATTTCCCGTTATTTTTAAACTAGAAATAGTTACAAAAAAGCGTTTAATTTTATGGTAAGGCTGTTTACAAAACTGACACAATGTACGACTCCATTAATTCACATCGATATTTCTGTTTTTATGAATGCCATTAATTTTCTTTTTATCTGAAATCATAGAGAATGTCTTTATTACAAGTGTACTAAACATTAATGTAGAGAATGGCCCATGGTCATCCCAGTAGCTACAACCATTAAAAGAAACTGCCAACTCCTTAGGAAAATAACCGTCTGCGGTGATACATCCTATAGGAATTCGAAGCTATGGTGTTCTAGAACATTAATGGCGAGTTCCTTAATTGCCAGGGAATCTCGTAATATGGAGAAAATCATTTATTTATTGCTTTGATATTGCGTCTTTAGCCAGAGGCCGGGAATTGCATTACCTCTTAGAGTAATCAAGAAAAAAGAATCTCTTTTTTTAGTAAACGCAACTTATTCTGAAGATTTGATATAAAGGATGAAATTACAACGTCAGTGAAGTGATCAAAAGAGTTTTTCTGGCGAATTGATCATTTGCACGGCTTCCCTAAACCGGATCAGATGGAAAGTTTGCTTTGGTTGGTTTTATTAAAGCAACACGAAAGCTATTGGCGAAGGACTTTGTAATTCTAAACCTCGCTCAAGGGACAAGGAGACACCTGAGCCGGCAATTATCTCTTCTAATATCCACAACACGCCAACCAGATGGAAGGATTTTTTCCACATCCTTTCAGATTGAAGGATATTGAAAACATTTACTATAGAAAAAAAAAAGCATCTCTTTTTCTTCAGCAAAAGTCAGTAAGATGATTTTTAATAATTCTTTAGCATATTTTAAATTTTTCTAAATAATTCATTTTTATCATTATAATTAAATAAAAGAAAACTTGATTGTGATTGTTTATTAATGTCATACTCAGAAGCAACACAAGGGCTATTGGCGATGGACTTCGTAAATTTAAACCTCGGTAAAAAAAAAAAAAAGTGACAAGCATGATACCTGTGTGTGTGTGATCTTTCTCCCTCCCCTCCCTCTCTCTTCAAGCTGTCACACCACTCAAACGGGATTACACGGGATCGCGATCAGATTTAACGTGCATCAGCCCCGTTACACGGCAAAAAATTCCGAGGGACACCATGGCTCGAACCAAGATTCAAATATCGCATCATGGCTAGAACGAAACAAACTCTCGCGGGAGACTCGGGTTCGGCGGCTAACTGCGCTATTGGCGATTCTACGGCATCGGAGATGCCCTCGTTAGAGATGGAGATTTCAATTGAATCTCCAAACCACACTCCTTCACTAGATGACAATATCAAAAAATGCCAAAATGTGCAATATCACATTGAGGCATACACCGAAACGATTCAAAAAATTACTGAAATAGAGGCCATCATCAAAAAAGCCCAACTACTCCCATTCTTATATGGACCACAGGACCACGATCTCCATAGAGAAGAATTGGCCCGATGGATGGAAGAATTAAAGAAAATTGAAGGTGAGTTGAACCTTACTATTCCTTGCCCAATTAATGGATGTATTCACCATGCACAAATAGCTCAATTAAAAAATAATTGTAACCTAAGCATTATACCAACCCCAACTAAAAATCCAAATCTAAATAAAAAACGTCTACTAGAAATAACCACAGATGGTTTTAAAATACCATCCAAAACTGCCAAACCATCTCAACCAATAATTAATACCCCAGCCATAAACGAAACGCTAAATAAATTTAACACGTTAAGAATCAATAATCAAGTGGACGTTGCGGAGGCTATTCCCCCACCCATAGATAAAATCCCACCAGTTATGCTACGCATAACTCAAAATTATAACTTACTCCTCCAAGAAATTCACCGAATAGCTCCAGCAGCTATCAATAAACTATCCGGAAACTATATCAAAATTTTTCCCGATTCTTCGGACGAACATAGAGAAATTACCAGATATCTAAAAGAGCAAAAAATGGAATTTTACATCACCCAACCTCCAAATGAAAGACCACAAAAAATCGTGGTGAAAGGCTTACCAATATCTTCAGATATTGATGAAATAAAAGACTCTCTCATATCACAAGGAGTAGTAGTCGAAAAAGTTGCACAATTAAAAAGATTTAAAACCAAACAACCCCTACCAATATTCCTAGTTGAAATAAGGAAAACTGAAAATGCCACAGATATTTACACTATAAAACAGGTTATGCACATTCAAATCCAAATCGACGACTTTAAAAGAAGACCAGGAGCAACGCAATGCTACAATTGCAATTATTTTCATCACTCCTCAATTAATTGTGAAATGAAAACAAGATGCCTAAAATGTGGCCAAAGTCACAGTACTCCTAGCTGCAGCATCAAAGAAAAACAAGAAAATCCTAAATGCATTAACTGCAATAATTTTGGCCACGTAGCCTCGTGGGAGGGATGCCCCTCTTTTCCCAAATTTAGGAAGGGACAAACTACCACGAAAACCAATAATAGAAATATTATACACTCATCATCAGTAATAAGACCAAATATCACTTACGCTCAAGTTCTTAAACCCACTCCCGTCCAACAGAGGGCGGCACTCGACGGAGAACCAACCGAAGCAACGTCCACACCAAGAGGAGAGAATATTCCTAAAAATAATAGTCAAACCCAACAACCAGAACTTACAGATGACTTCTCCATCTTTGATGCAATCAAAGAACTCAAAAATTTCTTTCAATTATTTCCAGGACTCCTGGGAGCATGCAAACAAATGAAAAATACTCCAGATAAAACAGACAAACTCAATATCTTCTTTCAAGCAATATGTACCCAAATTTAATGTTCAATCCTCTTGGTTTAAAAATTATTTCATGGAACGCAGACAGTGTCAGATCTCGCATTGTCGAGTTGCGAAATTTCATAGATAAGCACACCCCCGATCTAATCCTACTACAAGAGACACATTTGAGACCAGAACACATTCTAAATTTTGCTAACTACACTACTTACAGGAACGACAGAGAACTCCTTGATCGTGGTAACCACGCACGAGGCGGCACTGCAATTCTCATCAAAAATTCTCTCAAACACTATAGAATTCCCACCCCTCAATTACGAGTGTCTGAAGCAACGATAGTTGCTATCACACCTCCGAGGGAAAAAACTATTTTCATTTCATCGGTCTATATTCCACCTCAATCAAACTTAACTTCCCATATTGCAAATGATCTTCAAGAATTATTAAATATAGGTACCCCAAACATCATGAGTGGCGACTTCAATGCAAAGCACAAACAATGGAACTGTAACACAAATCATCCTAGAGGCATTAAACTTTTAAAATTTACAAATTCTAACAACATGAAAATCATAGCCCCACCCACGCCAACCCACTTTACCCAATCCGCTCAAACCACCATAGACATTACCTTAACGAAGCATGCCCATTGGCCAATCACTTGCTCCTCCCTCCCCGAGCTTTCATCAGATCACAACCCAATTCTCACTTTCGTAGATTTAAAAATCAAGATCCACGACAATGACAACAAAGTTTACACCAACTGGTGTAACTTTAGCAATTATCTACGAAACACTAATTTCACCCTCCCAAACTTAACTAACGGAGAGAATTTAGAAATGCATGTCGCCGACCTAACAGACAACATACTCAAAGCCTACAATACTTCATCTAAACCATATTCTAAACATCAAACACAACATATTAACAAAGACATCCGAGAATTAATCAATTATAGAAACAAAACTAGAAAAACTTGGCAATTCACGAAAAATCCTGAACACAAAAAACACTACAATAAAGTCAATAAACTATTAAAAGCAAAAATCAAAGAATACTCCATCATAGATTGGGAAAATACCCTTGCCTCACTGAACACCGAACGTGGCTCCATCTGGGGAGCAGCGAAGGAACAAAGAAAAAGATGCACAATAATTTCAGCCATTAAAGGCCCCTCAAGTATCGCTCTAGCAGACTCCGAAAAAACTGAACTTTTAGCAGATTCTTTAAAAAACCAGTTCCAACTTAATAAAACCAATACCCCAACACATGATAGGACAATTACACATGTCGTTCACAACTTCCTATCTAACAATAAAAACCTACCACATGAGCTGTACCCACCATGTCACCCTTCTGAAATCATAAATTATATTCATAAAATTAATATTAACAAATCACCCAGTCACGATGGAATAACCAATAAAATGCTTAAAAACCTGCCTACCCCTACTATCCTACAAATTACTAATATCATTAATAACATGTTAAGACTCGGTCATTTTCCAAAACTTTGGAAGACAGCCTCTATTGTTCCAATTCTAAAGCCAGGAAAGGATCCAACCAATGCCGAAAGCTATAGACCCATTTCACTCCTACCAATCCTAGGGAAATTAGCAGAAAAAATTATTTTAAACAGACTTAACAATTACCTAGAAGAAAATAATATTATCATTCCAGAACAGCACGGCTTTATGCCACACCTCTCCACCACGCACCAACTCACTCGAGTAACAACTTTTATTAAAACAGGATTCAAAAATAAGGAGAAGACAGGGGCTGTCTTCCTCGACATCCAAAAAGCCTTTGACAGAGTCTGGCATGAAGGATTGATCTATAAATTAATAAAAATTAACACCCCACCTTATCTAATCAACCTAATTTCTTCCTACCTAGAAAATAGAAAATTCATTGTAAAAATTAAAAATACCTATTCTAATCCAAGGACTATTAACACAGGAATTCCACAGTGCTCGCATCTTGGGCCAGCCTTATTCCAAATATTCGTGAACGACATCCCAAAACACGACAACACCATTCTCTGCATGTTTGCAGACGACACAGCGATACTAGCAAAACACAGAAACACCAAAGTAATCACCCACCATATCAACAGACACATATCATCACTAGAAGACTGGTTTTCCAATTGGAAAATTGCACTTAATGTAACAAAAACAGAAGCCGTCTTCTTCACAAAACATTCAAGATCACTACCACCACAAATTATTATTCACAACACACCAATTCCCTGGTCTCAAAAAGCCAAATATCTTGGCATAATCCTTGATAAATCACTCACTTTCCATCAACATATTACATATTTACAAGATAAATTCCGACCTGCCGCGAATAAATTAATCCCCCTTATTTGTCGGAAATCCAAATTATCCATTAAATATAAGTTGCTTATCTATACACTGTATCTGCGACCCATCATTACTTATGCTTGTCCAGTTTGGAATCAGGCCGCTCAAATCCACCATAATAAATTAGAAATTTTACAAAATAATATCCTAAGAATGATTGCCCAAGCTAGATGGTTTTATAGAAATGACGATATCAGAAACTCCCTAAAATATAGTAAACTCCAAGATTTTAATAATAAACTAACTGAAAAATTTAATAATGCCCTACCCAACCACCCAAACCCCTCAATTCAAGAAATCAAAAATTATATTCGAAATTACAGAACCCCAACAAGCCTAGACTAACCTATATATACTCCGTTAATGCACAATCCTCCCAACCAATGGGAAACTCCCTCTCAACCAATAGGAAACCTCCCTCTCCTCTACTGAACGAAGAACCAATTTCCCCTACCAAGACAGCAAAAAATCTTAGCACTTGAGTAACCGCTTCCTGATTGGACAAGCACTCCACTCCCTACCCACCTCCACCTCTCTGCTCCCAACCAATGCTCATGTAATATTCCATATCACTATCCCTCCACTTAATTCATTTATTAGTAATAAATAGATTTATTAAATATTTTCATTTTACTTAAATTGTGCAGCATCCATTAAAAAAGGGTATTGAAATAGTTTTTAATAAGGTTCAACTCAAGACATAGAGATATAGGCCCATCTGGGTTAGGTGCTCTTGTTTCTCACATTCAATACGAACCAAGATTCGTCGAAAACAATGCCGGCTTCGAGTCCGCGACAATTATCACTAGGCTACCGCGGCCCCTCGACAAACTCTGATACTAGAAGCGAAGAAAATTAAATGAATATTTTTCAAAGTTTAAAATTTAAAAACATATTTTTTCACGAATAAAATCATTTTATTAATTATTTCAAATACTGCACTCCAAATTAAAAGGTACGCGAGACTTTTGAAAATGCAAAATTAATAAAGATTATTGATACTAGTAAGAAGAAGCAATAACGTGCCGAATTTTAACAATTCTATTCTTACCATACCAAGATAACTATATCATTTCCCAAAATAAATGTTATTCAAAGAGATACATTGGCTTAGGATCTTTCTTTAAAGGTTGAACAAGTATTCTACGTAATTTATTTGGATATTAGTTTTGCGTTTATTCTGACAGTCTTATTTCAACTGAAGTATATTGTAGTCGGTAACGGTAACGGCTACAGTTACGAGGTACATATTAAAGAATTTTAATTTACCCTCTCATCAGAATTAGTAATTTAAAATCATAAATAAAGATTTTTTCACAATTAGAATTATCTATCAATATTAAGGATCAAGGCAACAAAAGTCTGGGTATTCGACAGAGTGAGGAATAGACGAAACAATCTTGGAAAATAAAGTTACGAGAGCTTGCATTGCCATTGGATGCTGTAGCCGTAAGCTAAGAAGCATATATAGCAATGGGCGGAGAGAAGATTAAAGGGAATACTGTTGTCATGAAAGTATTTTATACATATTATTACAAAATTTATGAAATCAATAAAAATGTATGTATGTTTAATGTACAATGTACTATGTTCTTAATCACATTTTCTGTAGGTCTCAGTTTTCAGATTGAATAATCATTAAAATTTAAATTTCATCCTATTCTATTTTTAATTTAGAATACTTTCAGTACTAACTTTCAACACCGTTTAGTTAAAAACTGAATTTGAATATAATTGCCGAAGTCATTATATAAGCAAACTCATTATATAACAAATTGTCCGTCACTGTACGGATTTTTTGCTATCTCTCTAACGCATACATACATTCTAATATATGAAAACACACTCTATTTGAGGACATGCAAGACCGAACAAGCAAAATTATTTATGATCACTGCAGATGTCCAAGGTTGTCCTCTCTAGAACTTAAACCTAACTCACAGTATTAATTTATTATTTAAATAAGAAATCTATATCTTACCCGTTCATTCACTATTGATTTCTCAATTCTCTTTGACAGTAACTGTGTAAATAAATGTTTGGTTTTTTTTTGATAATACATCTCACATCAACCCGCAAGAGACCAGAAGAATTTCAAGCTCAGTAACAATTCTCATACTGTCAGTCCTTATCCTCTATCTTTTTCCATTTCCCATTCAAGATACATCATTTATATATCAATATGTCTGAATCACTTCACTGCATTTCTAATCCTTCATATAATTTACCTGATCACGTTTCATTTTGTTTGGGAAGAAATTATAATTTTATGCAATTCAACTCGATATAAGTCACAGAGGTTAAGGAAAAGGAAATGGCGATCAGCCGAACATCACAACTCGACACCCGAAACTCTTTAAAGCAAAACAAAATTTACGTCACGAGACGCTTTACATTTACGGAACAGCACCGAATTTCGATATTCTTTATTAAATTCAGTAAAATATACGCAGTATATCTTCGATATAAATTTCGTTCTTATACCGTCATTATTAAATTTGAAAGAACGATACTTAATGTGAAATATTTCTTCACACATTTCGGAATAACTCATTTATTTTGAGTAAATTCATATTTAACAGAATAAGAAAGGTCTGTGATCAGCATATTTCTTTACCTTTTTCCAACGCTAATTTATTTTTTCAGTTAATTTATATTTAATCTGCGTCATATCTCAATTGAAATTGAATTCGATTGAGATATGACGCAATCGAACCGAATCGAAATCAATTTGCCGAAACGGGGCTATTGGCGACGGAACTCGTAATTTCAAACCTTGTTCAAGTGCTGATACTAAAACCTGATTTGGCACCTCCGTCTCCAAATTTCAACACGATGCCAATGGGAGGACTTGGAACCTCTGTCAGATTTATTGGGCTTCAGCCCCGCTCTACGATTGTCTTTAGCAGCATCAGTGTTTGAACCCTCGATTCGACGAAAACAACGTATGGATTACCGCTGCCAAACAGGAAATGTTGCATTTTTTCCGAGTCGTGAGTTTGACCTTGGTGCTACAAAAGACTAGCCGTGTAGCGAATAATCTGGTCGATGTCTCATTTCCTCCACAGGCGTGGAGTGGAAGTTAAGAGAGAAAGTACAAACTGAGGTGTTATACTCGTCGCTTGAACAAGGTTCAAAATTACGAGTTCCGTCGCCAATTGCCTTCGTGTTGCTTCTCAGTACCACGTTAATATAATAAACAAAAACAATTACGATCGCATTCAAAAATAATAAGTTACTAAATTCAGATTAATATGTTCATTTATATTTGGGTGCCCGCCGTAGCCTAGTGGTTATGGTTTCAGACTCGTGACCGGCGGTTTTTGTTGCGTCGCGGATTCGAGCCTTGGCCTCTAAAGACCAGCCGTGTAACCAGGGCTGATGCACGTTAATTCTGTCAAGGCCCAAAGTACTTTTCTTGGAGTGGTGTGGAAGTTAGGAGAGGGGTTGGCAGCTCAGGGGTCGTCCTCGTCACTTGATCGAGGTTAAAAATTACGAGGTCCGTCGCCAATAGCCTTCGTGTTGCTTCTCAGTACCACGTTAATAAAACCAAATCACACAAATCATTTATATTTTGTCGATATAATTGACGTAAAAATAAAATATTTATTGTTCATATATAAGAGGGAGTTGTTTTTATTATGAAAATTGGAGAAAATTTAAACCTGAAAAAAATAGTAACAAAGTATACATTTAGAAAAAAATATTTGTAATAAAAAATCAAAAAAGGCATTACAATTCGGCTTTTTAACCCCCCCCCCTCACCTCCCAATATGAGTGTCAAATAATTCCATCAAAAACTTTTTTAAATTAATCAAACTACTCAAAATTACAACAAGAACTGCTATAAATAACGTTGATAAACGTTATTTTTGATAAATGTTACAGGTTTTTTAAAATATTTGGCTTCAAATTTGCTCTCTATTTTGTATTTTTAATGTACATATGAGAATTAGACTCGTTTAAATAGCAAAATTTAAATTTACTTTCTTGTTTGTAAAAAAGCGCCATCTTATATTTATTAATAATGTGAGATTTTGGTGTTCAGTTGTAAGCGCTTAGCTTTCATTTGTCAATGAATTCTGATATAGATTGCCTCTAAACACAAATACGGCCAAATTTTGATCTTTTTTGGTCAAATTTGTTTTTCAAAAATCGAGTTATTCCAAAAAAAGTTCCCTTCCACGACGAAGATATCATTTTAGATGGAAAAAGTATTCTATTGTGTACACACTACCAGTAACACAAATACGGGCTTTCAGCGGGATACAGAAAATCTAGCAAAAATATGTTTACTATAAAATTTTATTTTCCAGATTCAAAATACCTTTGTCATATTCGAATGTCAGCAAATTTATATCCAAAAGCCAACTCGAAATGAATTCTTGGAGATTCAGAAAAATAAATGTCAAGACCAGTTTCGGAATCGAAAAATATTTACTTTTTATACAAAGAACTGAAAGCAAAGAGAACAATTTATCTTCAAATGCCAAACTTTTGAGTTGCAAAGAATGTCCGCCTGCCTTTTTTCTTCTTCTTGGTTTGCTTCCTGAAATCCGTTAAACTCGAAGAACTTCTGTTTATTTACTCTGCTTATTTATTGTATTTTCTCTTGTTCCGAGACCAAAGCTAGAGAAAAACGCTCGTAATCCGTGGATTATAGACTTAAGTATTTGAATTTTTTAATAGATAGAATTTCTAATTATGTTTATATATATTCCCCATCAGATAAGACAAATATTTAGGCAACATATAATTGTTTAGTACATAATCATTTTAAATGCTCTTTTAAGTAACCTGAACTATTAGATGTTATACTATTTAGAACATTTAGAACATTCTCACGTTGAAAGAGTAAGTTATTTTAAATCTACTGAAGCGCGGACTATTGGTCGCTTATGGGCCACGGTAGCCTAGTGGTCAAGGTCGTGGATTCGCGACCAATGGTTTTCGTTCAGTCGGGGGTTCGATCCTTGGCCGCCAAAGACTCGCCATGTAGCCGGGGCTGATGCACGTTAAATCTGTTCGGTGCCCAAAGTCCTCCCGTTGGCATGGTGTGGATGTTAGGAGAGGGGGTTGCCAGCTCAGGTGTCGTCCTCGTCACTTTATCGTGTTTCAAATTTGTGAGGTCCATCGCCAATAGCCCTCGTGTTGCTTCTAGTGTGACGTTAATAAAAACTAAAAATTGGTCACTTATTCCCGGCAAGAAATCAAAACAGTAAGTGGCAAGATAGTAAAGCCCAAAACATCTAATTAGTTTAGTTTAGTTTAGTTTTTATTAACGTCGCACTAGAAGCTACATGAAGGATGTTGGTGACGGATCTCGTAATTTTGAACCTCCGTCAAATGACGAGGACGATACCTGAACTGGCATCCCCTCTCCTAACTTCCACACTACGCCAGCGGGAGGACTTTGGGCACCGAACAGATTTAACGTGCATCAGCCCCGGCAACACAGGAGTCTTTGGCGGCCAAGGATCGAACCCGCGACTGAACGAAAACAGATGACCACGTATTCTAAACGATGGCCACTAGGCTACCGCGGCCCCACAAAACAGCTGATAGTTATTATTCTGTTATGAGAAAATTTTGAATTCTTCGAAAATTTCTGATAAATATGAAAATGTTGAAATTACTGAATACAAGCAATATGAAATAAAAAAAGTGCAATATTAAGTCAAGAATATTTATCTCAACTTCGCAAATGAGACCTAAACTTTCAAGCACAAGTTTACTGCAATAGCTATTAAAAGATCAGAAGTGATTGTTAAAAAGGTATTTATAAAAAAAAATTGGGGAGAATCGCTAAAGACTATTCTAAAATGGTCGAGTGGCCGCAGTAATCTAGTAGTCACAGTCACGAAATTGCTAGTCTTGTTTCATCATGTCGTGAATTCGAATCCTAATATCAGTAATGACCTGTCATGCGGTGGGTCTGATGCACATTACATTTGTTGATCTCCCAAGTCCTCCCGGTATTGTGCGATATTTGGAAAGGATGGTTCTTACTCATGTGTCGTCCTTTCCACTAAACTACGTCCTATCCACTACCTACTTCAAAACTACGAGGCCCGTCACCAATAGCCCTCGTATTGTTTCTGTGTGCGAAGTTAAGAAATAATTACATTTTCTTCTATCTTTTGAAGTCGACCCCATGTCGTTCTTTCAGCTGTCAACTGTTAATTTTGTTCATTTTAGCATCTAATAAATGTTGTCGTTTTATTAATAATTGATTTTTAATTCCGTTCAGGATCGCGACAGACAATTTCAACTGTTTGAGATATTTACACTGGCACAAAACCACAAATGCACTTCTTAAAGGTGACAACCTTTGAACATAAAGGCAAATAATTTGAGTTAAACTATGTTTCTTCCCTCCATTTTACCATAGATCAATTTAGAAAGACTAATGAATAGAATTTAACAGGTAAAATAATTTCAAACTGTCGTGGTCGCCTTTGGAGACGCGAACTCATGACCAGCATTGTTTATGTTGATTCGTAAGTTCGCATTCTGTTACTTCTGAAGACTCTACGAGTAGCGGAACTGATTAACGTTAAATATCTCGAGATCCTAAGTCATCTAGGATATGTAAATATTTGGAGAGGGAGGTGCCAGGCTCAAGTGTCGTCCTCGTCACTTAATCAAAATTCAAAAATCCGAGGTCCATTGCTAATATCCTGTGACGCTGGGTTATTCGTGATTTTCACTTCACAAAGCTCGGGAACTTTTATTGTTTTGAATTGAATTTTCATTTTCTTCCGAACAACACGAAATGTGATTAGGTAAAGAAATTGAAGATAGAATTGAAGTGATTTAGATATAATGATATATAAATGGTATAGAATTAATGGAAAATTAGGGGAGATAGAGGAAAGGACTTACGGTTAGAGAGTTGTAATTGAATTGAAATTTAAATTTTTGTTAGTTTTGGGGGTTAAAAAAATTTCCAGTAACAGTATTAAGCTACGTAGTTATTTTCTATGAGAGTTGTGAAATTGCGAACGATTGGACAGGTAAGATAAATTACTTATTTAAGTCACAAATTAAGATTTTGATTTAGGTTAGGATTCTATAGAGAACGACAGTACATATTCTACAATATTAATAAATGAAGAACTTGTTTTATTTCCGTGTGCCTTCCATTGGAGAGTAGACGATTTTGATTAATTTATTAGATTGAGATTTGGCACAGGAGCCAAGTAATGGAGGACCTCTTATTGCTTTTCACTGCGGCGTTATTAAACAATTAATTAATCAATCAATATCAGAAAGTAATTAATTATGTGGGCTATAAATAGACACTAAATCTTCTGATGCATCTATAAAATCGCTTATTATATTTATCTACGCTTAATAAAACAGATAAGGGAACTCGGTACAAAACTTCATGCGAAATATTTCCATACATTTCAAAAGGAATTTCGCTCGACCAACGACTAATTGAGTTAATACGCGAAATGATATCAATAAAGAGTTCTCTAAATCTGTGATAATGCAACAAATTTAGAGCTTATTATAGGATCTCGCTCAGCATTTCGTGATGAATCATGGAAACTCGCACATCGTAAAGCGAATTTATAGAATTTAATATAGCTTATTGCGTGGATCACGGCCGTGTAATGTGCTGTTACGGTGCTTGCCGATTGCTGAATAAGAAGATTCCATTTTAAACAATCCTTTTAGAAAATTTTCCCATGTGTGATAATTCCGCTGTATTCTAACTATCTCTGTTTCGCTCTTTAAACAGTCTTCTATCAGATTGGAAAGCGCGAATGATCGTTCGAAAGGAAAGGGCTGAGCATAATTTAAAATTCAATCGTCGGCAGATGGTAAATTAAGCTTTTAGCGTTAGATTACTTTGATTAGCATATTTGCGTAATTATCTCTAATATTGCGCTTTCAATTATCGCGTGTAGAAATTTAAATGTGTGCTACTCTCAGAAAAGTGCTGCGATATAAACCATTCGTAAATCCTGAAAATAATAGAGATTTTTTTAAAAATAATATGTGATAGCTATTGGTTAAATATTATAAAGTAAAATAGAATTCTTATAGTAGTAGAATTATAGTAGAAGTGTTATACTGTCTATCAAAAATATTCATAGCACATTTATTGTGAAATATTAAGCGGGTGATTCAAAAAGTGTCTGTTTTTGACAACAGAGGGCGTTGCTAAGGCAAGTTGGTGTTGTCATTCGTTAAATGGTTTCAAAATATATTTGACTCTCCTTCAAAGGTACGTTTTGATTACCGTCGCGTCGAGGTGGCATCTTGATTATGCGAATTGTAATTACCGCCTATGAGACCTAGATTTATCATTGTACGCCAGAAATCAAGCTACAATCAAATTTATGAATGACGTCCATTGAATCTTCATCAAAGAAATCAATGACGGTCTCATACGGCGGAAAAGTTTCGGCACAGATTTCTTCGTATGCTAAGGGCATCGTACTCATTAACTATTTTTAAAATAGGAAAAATGATCAAACGACAATACTGTACCGAGTTATTCTCTCTATTTCTAACTCTAATGTCGTTTCCCATTCCTATTACGGATACTTTTTGAACCACTCTCGAATTAATAACGCATGTTAAAAGATTGATTGATTATTACTTATTATTTTATGGATTGATTGTTGCACTTAGAAGCAACACGAAGGCTATAGACAAGAACCTCGTAATTTTGAACCTTGCTAAAGTAACAAAGATAACCCTTGAACTAAAACTTCTCTCTAAAAGATTAATATTGAATAAAACTTAATTCATTTTAAAAACTCATATAACGTTACGTGTCTGCTTAGCTACAATATCTTGATTCGGTTCACTATTTAGTGAAAATTAATTTTAAATTATTCATTTATTTTAAATGCACACATATTTAAGTTCTTCATTAATATTGTATAATTTACCTCAACTTCTCCTAATATATTAGAATTTAATCCTTTTATAAATAGATTGCTTAAATCTTCCTCTTACAGAACATTTAATTCTGGCAAGAATAAAATGAACATCTTTTACTCAAGTAAGAGAGTCTTAGTAACATCTAAGATCTAATAAAAATGTCAATTTCTTTTTAAGGTTCTATAGTATTTTAGTCCTTTTGGTTAGCGTAATTCATGTTATTATTGAATAAAACTAATCTAATGTGACCCCTGAGACTTTTATAAGTCAAGTCATCCTATTCGTAACCACTGAAAAGAAATAAATTTTATTTATTTCGACTCCTATTCCTTAAAACCCTATGAGATGGAAAAGAGAGGTCGTAATAAAGTTTACAGAGAATCTAGCTTTGAATCACTTAAACTTTTTACATTAACTAATATAATTAAGAATTAAGATTAAATGATATTAAATGAAAGATATTGATGTGTAGAAATATTGTTGAAAATATATCATAATAATGTTTTCGTATGAGTTTTTTATTCTACAAAATTTTGAAAGAAAAATAATGTATGTATATGAATTGTAGAATATTCTTATTTGTATCTTTATTATGTACCAGTTTCACGACCGGTTTGTTCTTATCCCGGAATTCCATACGGAATTTTAATTTAATAAATTTTGAAAATATTTCATATTACTCCGTTATACAGGCTGGTAGTATACTTGTTTTAAGAAAACACAAATATGTAAGCCAGAATAGAAGGTTTAAAAATTAATAGAATATATAACCATAGAATATAAAATACATTGGATTTGAGTTATTTACACTATGTTTGTGTGAATAAAAAATGCATTTCTAAAAATTGAAAATTTTCAATGTATTTTTTTTACTTAAAATTAAATAATAAAACAAATTATAAATTTTTAAACATCCCTAAAATTAATTATCCATTGTAAATAAATTCAGAGATTTAATTAACTATTGTAAATAGAATAATAATGGTGGTAGTTAAAATTCTAAAATAGTATTTTTCATGTAATTATAATTAAACAATTATTTCATGAAAAATACTATTTTGGAATTTTATCTAGCACCATTAATATTCTATTTACAATAATTAATTAAATTTTTGCACTTATTTAAAATCGATAGTTAATTTTAGGGTTATTTAAAAATTCATAATTTGTTTTATTATTTAATTTTGAATAAAAAAAACATTTAATTTTTTCAATTTTTAGAAATTCATTTTTATTCAATGTAAATAATTAAATTCGATGTATTTTTTTTAAAATTAGGGTATTCTCTTTGTACTGAAGTTATATAATAAAATATCTTGTCTTAATGTGAATTCCTGTTCAATTCCAATTGCAAGAAATTTAGAGAAAACTGTATAGCATTCGATTACACACATTATTTGTAGCAATTCATTATCTAATAATATCGAAGACGCTGGGATGTATTAGATATTTGGATTGGATTGGATATAGATGGTTGATCCTGTTTTTTTTAATATGAAAAACACCAGTGGTGTCATAATTTGCAATGCTAAGACTAAAGATGTCTTCATCCAAATCCCGAACTTAAGGCTCCCGTCTACGCGCCATTTTGATTTCAACAGCTTAATGTTAATCCTAAGGAGTTTCACCTTTAATTCTAACATCTTTACTATTTGATCAACTTGAATGCAATAAAGTGCACCTAAAAGAGAAAAAAAATAATGAATACTTCTGTGGAATTACTTTTTTCCTCCGATTCTTAAAAATACTTTAACCCCTACCTTAATAGTAAGTATTTTTAAAAATCGGAGGAAAAAAGTAATTTCACAGAAGCATTCATTATCTTTTGCTCTTTCAGGTGCACTTTATTGCTTTCAAATTGATCAAATAGTAAAGATGTGAGTATTAAAGTTGAAACTCCATAGGATTAATATTAAGCTGATGAAATAAAAATGGCGGGTAGACGGGAGCCTTAAACCATCATAGCGTATATAACTTTTGTTCATTTCGTAATAGTGGTGCAGTCGACAAGGAAAGTTTTGGTTTCATCATTAAGGTACTGAAAAGTTCACATGATAAAAATAGTTTTTTTTTTTTTTTTTTTTTGCTGAAAATTCAATAAATAGATAGATTACTTTGTAATTGTTGGAATTGCATGTTTGGGTCATAGGTCTAGTTATAGTAGTATTTGTCTAACTGTTTTATTTGTTGGTTGTTTTGAATTGGTAAGGTAAAATAAGTTGCAAGATTTGTTTAGTATGTTTTAGAAAACAGAAGATTAAAATATGTTGTTATAAGTATATTATTGTTAAAATTTTGTTTTAGAATTCTAGTTTAGAGATGTTTTTAGTTGGTATTTTTTAAGCGCCATTTAGCATTTTTATGTGATCAATATTATCGATATTGATTTTGTTACAGTTGTGAAAATAGTTCACATGTAAAAGTTGCGCTCTAATCATGAAATACCTCTAGAATAAACATTAAAGTAAGTTGAAAAATAAGCGCGTATGTGTGAAAATCTGATATTGATATAAATGTGTGTGATTCATTTTTGGATGATTTGAGAGCAAAATTGGAATTATTACAATGTTAAAAAGTGATACGGATGAAATGTAGAAGGAGTAAACAAAACATAAAGTGATGAAATCAATAAAGTAGATGAACATAATGAAACGATAATTAAAGTAGATGAACATAATGAAACGATAATCAAAGAAATGATTGATAATCAGAGAAATTCCATGTGAAATAGTGGAACAAAGATTTCGACCATGTAGTATACACTTAAAAAATAGAGAATTGTACATTTAGAAAACAGAAATAAACTTCCAAAACTTTCGCTTTCACATTTTTAGGTTGAGCCTGCAGAATATTTAGATTTTTAGAATCAGTTTGAGAATTATGTGCATAAAAATCCAAATTTAACTGAAGTTGATCAATTTCGCAATTTAAAGTCGGTATCAGACACTAAGGTTATTGCTAGAATAAAAGGATTTTCAATTACTCCAGAAAATTATAAATAAGCTATTAAATTGATATCTGATGCTTTTGGGCAAACTGATACCTTAATATATTTTTCAAACGTGTTAAATCTAATCCCGTAAAAAATTCTTCAAGCATTAACATTTTTCGAAATTTATATATTAAGGCTCTCGTCTACCCGCCATTTTGATTTCGTCAACTTAATGTTAATCCTATGGGATTTCGACTTTAATTCTCAGATCTTTACTATTTGATCTATTTGAACGCAATAAAGTGCATCTGAAAGAGCAAAAAATAATGAATGCTTCTGTGGAATTACTTTTTTCCTCCGATTTTTAAAAATATTTGAAAATATCCTTTAAAGACCGGAAAACTCAAAAACGAATAATTAAAATAAGAATAAAAATATTTTTAAGAATCTTAAGAAAAAAGTAATTCCACAGAAATATTGATTATTTCTTGCTCTTTCAGATGCACTTTATTGCATTCAAATAGATCAAATAATAAAGATGTGAGAATTAAAGTCAAAATTCCATAGGATTAACATTACGTCCACGAAATCAAAATGGCGGGTAGACGGGAACCTTAAGCCTAAACTGAAATTAGATGTTGGAAAGGTTTAAATATCAAATCGGACTGATATGCAACGATATTAATATATATTGTTTTGAAAAATCTACCGACAGAAATGACTCTTGAATTCTCGAATCAAAATGCAAGTAACTGCCATGATTTAAATGCGTCAATGATCTTTTTACACCATGATATAACTGCAAGAGAAATGAGGCTTAGTATTTCGATCAACTTTTCTAGAGAACTCTTTCCAAATCTCTCACAAACTTCTTACTTATCGCAGTTCTCGATGTTTCCTTTCTGCACGTGGTTTCCCAAATTATACCGCAGCCGAACACATGTCACCTCTTTATTTTGTAGTGAAGAGTATAATACTAGTGTGTGATCGCAATTTTTAAAAAACCGCAAAATTTAACTGCGCAATTTTAAAGGGATAAACTTTTGAAGGAAAGGAGATGTTTGTTGTGTTGTAAACCAAAATTGTTTTGTGGAAAATGTAATGTAAACTTTTTTTTTTCAGAGGAGGGACACTCACTTGCGATTTATAATTAAAAAAAATCAAAGAAAAGTTATTTTAGCTTGAATTTTGAAGATAAACCTAAAGAAATTCAACCTACTATTTTGAATTCGGCTGTTAATAATGGAAATGGAATTTTATTACAGTGAGCTATAAAACAGAAATTGTTGGTTGTCAAACGTCAGTTATAATGGTTATAATGTTTGATAATATAAGTGATCGAAGTTTTATTAAAAAAGAAATTAATATAGAAGGTTAGAATTAAAATATCAGGAGTCGGAAACATTAAAGATTCATTGATTTGGAGCAAAAGATCTTAGGTTGCAAACCTGTCGCAGAGTGGAGTTGAGATTACGGAATAATCTGGTAGGAAATAAAGTAGTAGTGTAGAGGCATTGGAAACAGATGAGTATTCGAGGGCAAAAATTAATTTCGCGAATGAGAGTTTGAGAACTGAAATGGAGAATTTGGGAATCATTTTAACGTATGAGTTTGGGGAAGCATCTGGAGAGAATAATTTCTTTTTGTTAGCGGTTGCCGAATTTTATTGAAGTTTGAAAAAAGGTTTTGAAAGGTTGAATTCATCGTTAGGAGCTGTGCGAATACAGAACTTGTCTTTGCCGGGAAAATATGGGATTTGAGAGAATCCACTTCGATAAATTTAGTTTAGGTGGTCGAATCTCTGTGTTTCTGGGAGATAAGGAAAGCTTAGATACTGGGAACAAAGTGTGTGAATGCAACGAAATAGGAAATAACGATGGTTTAATGATTGTACTAGATTCGTAGAATGGAAGATATTTTATGTTGTTGGGGAACCAGGTATCGAGAAAAAGTTGACTATCAATGCAGAAGTGGTACGGAAACGTTCTGAAACTATGGTTAAAAGGTTTAGAAGTACCACGTCTTTTTGGAAAAGATTATAAAATCGTTATTGACCAGTATCGTAATGAATGTATCGTTGAAAACTCTTCGTAATATAGTCAAGTATAGTGAACCATCATTTTTTTTACTCCTCCACGTGGTCATTCGAACGAAATTTCAAGAACTGTGGGAAGATACAAAAATTCGGCATCGATAAAGAAACCAATGTGACTACAATACTTGATTCTCAATCCAAAAAGATTGATCTGTTTTGGAACCTGTGAGCTGACATTATTTCTGTTGACGTAAAGGTATTGTGAATAACAGAATTGCTTCAAAAAGATTCATTGTTCTTGTAGTGGGCCACATATTTGATCCTATCAGGTTCCTTGGTTCCATCCGTAAAACTGTAATACATTCATCAAGAACTATGGAGTCATAATGCAGAGTGGGATAGAAGAATTTCATCCTCTCTAGATTACAAATGGCAAGAGTCGTGTAGGGTAACTGAACACTTAAAAAGCATCTGGAATTCTCGGTGCAATTTTTCAAACATGAATTGTAACTTAAGTGCATTTGACATTCTTCCTTCTTCCGATTTTTCCCTCGTAACTAGGAACCAGTTGCTGTGGAATGGTCAACAAAGTTAAGTCTTCCACCTGAATATTTTGACTTATAAATGGGGATGATTTTTAATTTCATTACGTAGATCTTAAATTAAAAAGGGAATTGAAAGTAAAAACACAAACTAAATCTGAAGAAAAAAATCGTAAATTTGTTTTTTTAAATCTCTTAACCTAGTGGAATCTTGAACGGTTGCAGGTAATATTGTTGCAGAGATTGACGAAATCAAATTATTGTACCCTTTTAGAATTATAGAGTTTTATAAAGGTATAGAGGGTATATACGCTCGTGTTTGGTTCTTACAGCTCAAGGAGGAATTGCGTCAACCTTACCATAAACTAAAATAACAAAAGTTCCTGTTCAAAAGTAAGATTTCTGCAAGATTTCTTAGCCATGAAAAGCTACGAACAGTTGGGAACGCCCACGTCCAATCATAATCGAGCTTCTCTCCTACCCTCCCTCAACAACCAATCACAAAGCAAGCTTTCACCAGACCTTCGCTTTTTCTCTAACTCAGCCACCCTCAATTATACTGAATATAAGGAACCCGTTCTGCCTAAGAAAAACTGAATTGGAGTTTAAAGCCCAACAGAGTTAGGTTCAAAACAAAATTCACTATACAGCTCAAGGATGTTACACAAGTCCAATTCAACTACTTTATCATTTTGACATTTAAAAATTTGCGGCTTAAATATTGCACGTAATATTATTATTTTGATATTGATATGTCTTTAGTTTTACTATATTTGAATATTCGTTTGTATGTAGTGACTTGTAAGTTAATATATACTTACTAGAGTATGGATGGTGTGTGTTACAACTCTAATAATATAGAGAGTGCGGTGGCGCATAAGGCGTTCTACTGCATCCATAGTGCTCTCGAAGAATGTTTACGCGTTTTTTTTTCTGTTTTTGTTTTTCATTGTACTGCATGTGCGTAGGTGTAGCGGAATTTCGCACGCACACACACATATTTTATTTGTTCCTGTTTATTAAAATATAAAAACCACCAGTCGTGTCATAATTTGAACTGCTAAGACAAAACATCTAACTTCATCTAAAACTCGAACTGAGTCACCATAGATTATGTAGCATTCAATTAGTTTGTCAATATTATTCAATATACATTGTATGACTATAAAATTCACTTAACACGCATCATGCACATTCACTTATCACGCACACATTTACTTTATAAAAATACCTATTATTTAAACATGAATTCGATCGTGCTAATTTTTTTTAATGTTAAAAAAATTAATATCAAGTGTTTTGAAATGCACACATACACAGTTTACTTCAACATAATCTATTGAGTTCTTTCTAATGAATATTCATGCGGATCACATCAATAATTTAAGGAAAACTCTATAGGAAACTGGAAAGTATAAAAAGAAAAAATTGTATTACACGAAAAAGTACAAAAATATATGCACATAGGATAAAGCTTTTTAAATCATCTTGATTTGAGAAACCGTTCAACTAGAAGTGTTCTTAAGCCATTCTTGAATATTCATGAGACTTCTCTGATTCTAATAAAATTATATATCTAGAATTTCAATTTCATTTTCATCGTTAAAATATGCTTGTTTTAGCAATTATCTTTCATCAAAATATGATTAATAGAAAGTAAAAATCTCTCTCCAAAAGAAACCACTGCCAACATTATTACACACCAAGATAATTAATTCACACAGAGTGGTTATTATATTTTATTGTTAATTGTTCCATACATAAATCCTAAGATTTATTTTTATGTGAGTATTTCTACTCAACGTTATTATATTTACTTATGAAAGAATTTGAATAATTTATAGATGCTAATTCTCATGGTATTTTTCTTAAATATTTCCAGCAACATTCCATACTTAGTGTAACAATAGAGAGAAACGTATTTGGGTTAACTGAGGCTTACACCTTCCCTACCCAGGAGATGCGTCATTCATCTGAGTTGCATTCCCGTATTCATCCATTCAGATAGAGGATTTTGTTCACTCCATCCGAAACCTTCATTAACATATCATGTAACACCCCCACCCTATGAGAATATAATTTTCATGCAAAACACTCCGTATCAACTAATAATCTTAGTATTTTAAACGCGAACTAGAAAAATATATATACTTGATGGAATGTATGTTCTCTTTGAAAATATCTTTTTAAGTATTTTATTATAATTGGGCTATTCAAGTACTAGAATCTAATTTGGTTCCTGACCAGGTGCAAGACGTTATGATAGCCGTTTCGAGAATGTGAGTGACCTTCAATAAAACATGGTAATTCAGATTGTCGAAGCAGTGGCTGAGATTGAACAAAATAAATAAAATTCATGTACAAGATCGGTTCCTACTAGAGTATCAAATTTTATTTTAAGTTATTTTATTAAATAATTACAATTAATATAAATATATTATATACATGTGACGAATCAATATTAGGAGGTGCCAAAGAAAATTTTTCCAGCGATCTACGCTTCGTCGCGACCTTT
>BMAW01095320.1:98737-109388 GCA_019974015.1 Nephila pilipes
TATTTGTAAAGCCGTGAGAGAGAGACCATTTTCACTAGGTATTTCTGTTACATCATTTAGGTAAGAACAGAAACAATTGTATGAAAAAAGAGCATGCAGTATAAAAGGAGAGAACAAGTTTTTTCGTTGCGTTTTTGCTTATATACTAGGAAAAATTCCATCAAACGTCATACACGTGGTAAGAATAAGGATTCCAGGAAAAAATGGTAGATAGGAAATTCAAAAAGGATTGTTTTTGATAGATTTATAATTAGTTTAGGCAGCACTAATCCTTTTCAAATATATGTGATGCAATAAATTATAGATACTTTGGAAGGATCAGAAACAAGAATGAACTCTTTACTTTGTATTAGGAACGAGATAGAATAGAAAGTTAATTTATTATTTAGGGTAATTATTGAATTAAAAGTTAAATCATTACATATATATATATATATATATATATATATATAAACTACATTGAATATAAAAATACATTGGATTTGATTATTTACAATATGTTTGTGTGAATAAAAAATGCATTTCTAAAAATTGAAAATTTTCATTGTATTTTTTTTACTTAAAATTAAATAATAAAACAAATTATAAATTTTTAAACATCCCTAAAATTAATTATCCACTCTAAATAAATGCAGAGATCTAATTAACTATTGTAAATAGAATAATAATGGTGGTAGTTAAAATTCCAAAATAGTATTTTTCATGTAATTATAATTAAAAATTATTTCATGAAAATTACTATTTTGGAATTTTATCTAGCACCATTAATATTCTGTTTACAATAGTTAATTAAATTTTTGCATTTATTTAAAATCTATTGTTAATTTTAGGGTTATTTAAGAATTGATAGTTTGTTTTATTAAATAATTTTAAATAATAAAAGCATTTAAATTTTTCAATTTTTATAAATTCATTTTTATTCAATATAAATAATCAAATCCAATGTATTTTCTTTTAAATTAACGTCTGAAGTTATATAATAAAATGTACTATGATTGTTTTAATATGAAATTCTATTCAATTCCAATTGCGAGAATCTTAGAGAAAACTGTAAAGCATTTGATTACACACATTAAAGGTTGCAATTCCTTATCTAATAATATCGAAGAGGCTAGGATGTATATGATATTTGGATTAGATTGGATATTGATGCTTGATCCTGTTTTTGTAATATGAAAAAACACCAGTCGTGTCATAATTTGCAATGCTAAGACTAAAGATGTCTTCATCCAAATCCCGAACTTAAACCACCATAGCATATATAACTTTTGTTCATTTTGGAATAGTGGTGCAATCGGCAAAGGAAAGTTTTGGTTTCATCATTAAGGTACTGAAAAGTTCGCATGGTGAGAATAGTTTTTTTTTGTTGCTGAAAATGCATTAAATAGATTACTTTGTAATTGTTTGAATTGCATGTACCTAGGTTGGTTTTGCGTTTTGGGCATGTTTGGGCTTGTTATAGTCTAACTATTTTATTTGTAGGTTATTTTCAATTAGTATGATAAATTTAGTTGCAAGATGTGTGTTTTCAGAAAACAGAAGAATAAAATATATCGTTATAAGTGTATTGTTGTTAAAATTTTGTTTTAGAATTCTAGGCTAGAGTTTTTTTTTGTTGGTAATATCCTCCTCGCCGCTTAGCCATTTTATATGATCAATGTTATTGATATTGCTTTTGCTATTGTTGTGAAAATAGTTCAAATGTAAGACTTGTGGCCTAAACGGGAAGTACCTCGAGATTAAACATTAAAGTAAGTTGAAAAATAAGCACGTATTTGGGCGAATCTGATAATGATATAAATGCTAGGGATTCATTTTTGGATGGTTTGAGAGCGAAATTGAAACTGTTCACTTGTTAAACAGTGACACGGATGGAATTTATGAAGAAGGAGACAAAAAAAAAAAAGAAGTGATGAAATCAATAAATTAAATGAATATAATGAAACAATAATCAAAAAAAAAAAAAAAAAATCAGAGAAATTTAATGTGAAATAGGGGAACAAAGAATTCTACCATGTAGTATGAACTTAAGAAATAGAATTGTGCATTTAGAAGACAAAAATAAACTTCGAGTACTTTCGCTTTCACATTTTTATATAGAGCCTACAGAATATTTTGCTTTTTGGAATCAGATTGAGAATTATGTGTAACTATAACAATCCAAAATGAACTGAAATTGATAAATTTCGCAATCTAAAGTCGGTATCAGGTGGTAAGGTTATTGCTAGAATAAAAGGATTTTCAATTACTCCGGAAAATTATAATTAAGCTATTAAATTGATTTCTGAATCTTTGGGGCAAACTGATACTTTAATATAATCTCCGTAAAAAATTCTTCAAGCATTCGCATTTTTCGTAATCTATATCTTAAGTCTAAACTCTTTCAAATCAGATATTTAAAAAGTTTAAATATCAAATCGGACTGATACGCAACGATATAAATATATATCATTTTTAAAAATCTACCAGCTGATCTGACTCTTGAATTCTCGAAACAAAATGCAAGTAACTTTCATGATTTAAATGAGTTAATGATCTTTTTACACTACGATATAACTGCTAGAAAAATGAGCTTTCGTATTCCAAAAAACTTTTTTAGATGTAAGACCTCTTTCCAAACCACTCACAAATTTCTAACTTATCGCAGTTCATTTTAACGTATAATTTCGGTGAAGCATCTGGAGAGAATGAAATTTCCTTGTTAGGGGTTGCCGATTTTTATTGGTTTGAAAAAGGGTTTTGAAAGGTTGAATTCGTCGTTAAAAGCGATGAATACTGAACTTGTTTTTGCAGGTAAAATATGGGATTTGAGATTTAGTTTAGGTGATCGAATCTCTGAGTCAATGGAACTCAGGCGTTCCTGGGAACTAGAAAGCTTAGTTACTGGGAACAAAGAAACAGAGTGTGTGAATGTAACGAAATAGGAAATAACTGATGGCTTAATGTTTGTATTAGGTTCGTAGAATGGAAGATATTATGTGAAGTTGTTGGGGAACCAGGTATCGAGAAAAAGTTGACTGTCAATGTAGAAGTGGCTCGGAAACGTTCTGAAACTATGGTTACATGAAACTATGGAAATAATACGTCCTTTTGGGGAGGATTATAAAAACATTATTGCGGGTATCATAATGAAGGCATTGTTGAAACCTCTGCGTAGTATAGTCCAGTATATGAACCATCATTCTACTTATTCCACCAAGTATCATAGTTATTCGAACGAAACTTCGAGAGCTATGGAAAAGTACTAAATTCGACATCGATAAAGAAACAAATGTGACTACAAGACTTGATTCTCCATCCAAAATGATGGGTCTGTTTTGGAACCAGGGTGAGGACATTATTTCTTTCCACGTAAAGGAACTATGATATTTTGTGAATAACAGAATTACTTCAAAAAGATTAATTCTTCTTGTAGTAGGCCACATATTTGATCCTATCGGGTTCCTTGGATCTTTCATCGTAAAACTATAATGCACTCATCAAGAACTATGAAGTCATAATGTAGAGTGGGATGAAGAATTTCTTCATCACTAGATTGCACAAATGGCAAGTGTCGTGCAGGGTAACTGAACATTTAGAAAGTATCTGCAATTCTCGGTATAATTTTTCAAACATAAATTGTAACTTTAGTGCATTTGAAGTTTTTTCGTCTTCCGATTCTTCTCTCGTAATTAGGAACCAGTTGCTGTGGAATGGTTCAACGAAGTTCAGTCTGCCTCCTGAATATTTTGACTTATAAAAGGGGATGGTGTGATATTTCGGTACGTAGATCTTGAATTAAAAAAGGAATTGTAAGTAAAAATGAAGAAGAAAATCGCAAATTTGTTTTAGATTCAGAAAAATATAATTATTTGTTAAAGATATTTAGAATAACTGCAAATTTCTTGTTTCCAGGACAAAAACACGTGTGTTATCCTGTACATTGTGGAGGACGATCATTTTAACAATGCACCATCTAACTTGTTACAGTCAACTAAAAGAAAATTATATCAAACTATGCTCTTGAAACAAACTTGGCAAAGGTGGTAAGCGAATTTCCTAGCCTAAATGTATGATCTTCACATGGGTTTTAAAATTTTTTTAACCTAGTGTAATCGTGAAAGAGTGGAGGTAATATTGATGCACAAGTGGACAAAATCGAAATTATTGTATCCTTTTAGAATTATAGAGTTTTATAAAGGCATAGATGGGTATGTACGCTCGTGTTTGGTTCTTACAGCTCAAGGATGTTAAAGAAGTCCAATTCAACTGTTTTATCATTTAAAAGTATGAGGTATTAATATTGCATGTAATATTATTATTTGGTATTCAAATTTTGATATTGATATGTCTTTAGTTTTATTGTATTTGAACATTCGTTCGTATGTAGTGACTTGTAAGTTAATCTACACTTACTAGAGTATAGATGGGGTGTGTTGCAACTATAATAATAATATAGAGAGCGCGGTGGCGTATAAGGCATTGTGATGCATCCATAGTGATCTCGAAAGAATGTTTATGGTTTTTTTTTTGTTTTGTTTTTCATTGTACTGCATATTTTTCATTGTAGGCGTAGCGGAATTTCCCACGCACGACACATATTTTGTTTGATCCTGTTTAATGAAATATAAAAAACCACTAGTCGTGTCATAATTTGAACTGCTAAGAAGAAAAAAAACATCTGACTACATCTAAATCTCGAACTGAGCCACCATAGCTTATGTAGCATTCAATTAGTTTGTTAATATTACAACATTTTTCTGAATTTCACTTGGTGTGTGTGTGTGTGTGTGTGAGTGTGTGTGTGTGTCATCAAATTTTCGATCGTTAATTTAACCAACTTCCCATCAAGCTAGAGCTTTGAAATTTTGGGAATCGTTCGTACTCGCCTAACAATGCAATATTTAGACGTTTGCGACAAGTTTTAATTAATATTTTCTTTAATAATGCAGTTTAGCCCAATCACTTGGCGCGATTTCAAAAATTTGCTCCAAACTTGGCTGGTTTTTATTTATTATTATTATTATTTTATTTTTTGTTTAACTTAAGTCCGTAAAACGGAACAGGGTAGCCACATTTAGCAAAATATCGCTAAGTAATTCTTGTCGCCAAGGGTGGTTGGGTAAAAATGCATTCCATTCATTTAATTTACCGGATGAATTAATTAATTTTAGTTAGTTTTAAAGTTTTTATGTATTTCATTTGGTGTGTATCTGTCTGTGTGTGTATCACTGTGTCATCAAGTTTTCTATCGTTAATTTAACCAACTTCCCAGCAAGCTAGAGCTCTGAAATTTTGGGAACTGTTCTTACTTGCCTAACAATGCAATATTTAGATATTTGCATCCAGTTTTAACTAATATTTCAATAATTTTTTTAATAAACTTTGCCGCCATATAAAAACGTTGTTTTTAAAAACGTTGGTTTTTAATTCGAATTATTATTCAATATACACTGTATGACTATAAAATTCCCTTATCACGCACGCATTTACTTTACAAAAATACTTATTATTTAAACACGAATTTGATCGTGCTAATTTTTATTAATGTTAAAAAAAATTAATATCAAGTGTTTTGAAATGCACACATACACAGTTTACTTCAACGTAATCTATTGAGTTCTTTCTAATGAATATTCATGCGGATCACATCAATAATTTAAGGAAAACTCTATAGGAAACTGGAAAGTATAAAAAGAAAAAATTGTATTACTCGAAAAAGTACAAAAATATATGCACATAGGATAAAGCTTTTTAAATCTTGATTTGAGAAACCGTTTCAACTAGAGTGTTCTTTTAAAACCATTCATGAATATTCATGAACTTCTCATTCACTCTAATAAATTTATATATCTAAATTTAATTTCATTTTATCGTTAAAATATGCTTATTTTATGCAATTATCATTCATCAAAATATGTTAATGAAAACTAAAATCTTCTCTCAAAACCACTGCCCAACATTCAATACACGCAAGATAATTAATTACACAAGTGGTTTTATTATATTTATTGATTAATTGAATTCATACATACATTCCTAAGATTTATTTTTTGATGATATTCACTTTTTATCTAACGTTATTATATTTACTTATGAAAAGAATTTGAATAATTTAAGATGCGCGTATTCTCATGGTATTTTTCTTAAATATTTCTAACGAATTCCATACTTAGTGTAAATAGAGAGAAACGTATTTGATTTTATACGTGTAACTATACACCTTCCCTACGGGATAGATGCGTTCATCTTGATTGCATTCCCGTATTCACATTCAGATGGGGTGTGTTACACTCCATCTCGAAACTACCATTAACATATCATTAACACCCCCCCACCCTATGAAATATAATTTCATGCAAAAACATGCGTATTTCCTTTAATAATACTGTATTATTTTTAACGCGAACGAAAAAGTATATTTATACTTGCTAAGATATGTTCTCTTTGAAAATATCTTTCAGTATTTTGTTACCAATTGGGCATTAAGTACTAGAATCCTAGCATGGTTCCTGGAATTGCAAGACGCCGTGAATAGCACGTTTCGAAATTGTGATGACCTTCGAATAAAACATGGAATTCGAATTGTACGAAGCCGTGAAAACTGACTGTTAACAAGTAATATAAAAACAATTTTTTAAAGTCAGTTCCTACTGAGGTCATCAAATTTTTTTTTATTTTAGTTATTTTTATTAAATAATTACAATTAATATAAATATGTATATACATGTGACCAAATCACAATATTAAGTGCAAAAGAAATTTTTTTCCAGCGATGTACATGCTTCGTCACTGACGGGATTTATTCCTAAATTTATATCCCGTTAAATATCTTATATAAGAGAATTTTTTCCCATATAAAACTAAAATTAATTATTTGAAAATCAAATAAGCAAAATTTTATGTTTCAACCACATTCGATCCGAAGGCATGAAAATTTTACGTCGACGCTCAACCAACTCTGTCATTGCAGGGCAAATGACATGGTAGAAGCATTGGCTTATTTTTTAATTCATCCGGTAAATTAATGGTTGGAATGCAGTTTATCCCAACTACGCTTGGCGACAGGAATTATTTGTCGGTATTTTGCCAAGTGTGGCTACCCTGGTCGAATTCACGGACTTCCCGTTTAGCCAAAAAAAATCGCCAAGTTTACCAATTTTTGAAATCACGCCCAATGGTTGATCTGGACTGCATTTTCACCAATTAAATTTAATTAATGAATTAATATTTGGAAACAACTGGTATTAACAATAAGTGTCATTCACTACAAGTATAAAAAATGTATTTGAACTTGAGTGGATGAATGAAAAGTATTTTATTAAGGATTGAAAATTTGAACAAGATATATATATATATATATATATAGGGAGAGTGTGAACTAATAGTAGGAATTTAACAAACAGTTATTACTGTTACAAATTAACTCTATTAAACAATACATATACTTAATGACGGGTTACGAGGAAAACTGGCTACATATAGAATGCATTAACAACGCAATAGTTAGTTCAATATACGTATCTGCAGGCACCCCTCGAACTATACGGAACCAATTAATCGTGTTATTGAAGAGATGTATGTTCATAATATGCATATATCACAATACCTTTTGCCCATGTAACATAATACCTTACTATCCTATAAATGATACATGTAGCAATATAATAAACTGAGTAAATACAACCGTACAATCCTTGTGGATTCGCTTGACTGATTCTCACATTGGAGCATGAATATGCAGAAAGACTTACTAGAAATCACGCTAAGAATCCAATAATCCTTTTATCCATAAACCATGTGTGCATTCCTCAACTTCACCGTGTGGCGGATCTCTATTCTGCTTATCAGATCAACGCAAGTATCTTAATAAAGCTTTCTCAAGACTATTATAATTTTTACGAAGAATGTTTTAGACAAGTCAGCGTACAGACATTTTTGTCTCGTGGAATATTTTCGAGAGTGTTCTTATGTAATGAAGTACTTTAGGATAATATTGCTAATGTGCGCAATATGTCCACTTCGTGGTATTAGGGTTAAGTACTAAGTTACCCAACCACACAATGATTGTACTCCATGCGAGAAATAAACTGCAGGAGTGAAACGAGCAACACTTTTATTCGACAGTTAAGTGTCAGATAAATGAGGTGCAATGTTAAAATGAATACAAGAATTTTTAATGTTCTTTAATAATATATGAGGCATTTTCTCAAATTATTTATAATTTATGAAGAAATCACTGTGTGTTTAGAAATCAGTAACTACAGGTCAAACGGCCACTGATGGCTGTATTACTTTCATTAGTGGCCGAATTACTTGCATGCGAACTTTGTTTCAAAAGTTTATTTTATTTAATATAATACTTATTCGGCTCTTTCTACTTTTTTCCCACCACATTATCAGCATGTTATCAAACAGACAGAATATTAAGGTGCACTGAGGTCAAGAAACTATGAAATCTTCTAGATTTGTATTATGTTTTATATTGCTGATATTTTATATTTTACATTTTCAGCTTACATTATATATATATATATATATATATATATATATATATACATGGCGCCCACTAAAGTCCATTGCCACTCTCTCAACCTCGGAACGGCTGCTGCTATATTCATAAGAGTGGTGTCTAGGTGTAATAAAGTAGTCCTGCGCTACTGAATGAAAGCAACTACTTCGCCACCTAGTAGAAAACTACGGAGTTAACATTCTTATCTCGAAAATGGAAAGAAATAAGGAAAACCAGTGATTTACAAATTTGCGAGTATCTTCGATCTAGTACGAAAAGATACCATGTGGATATGTATGCGAAGAATAGAAAGATTAAAACACGCATTTGTTTTTACGTGATTTAACATACTACACTGTGACTTCACAAACCTGAACGGAAAGAGAAACGATTATCTTTCGTGCTTTTTTTTCTTTCTCTGGTCGTTTTGTCCCGTCACAGTGTAGGAAATCGCGTAAAAACAAAAGCACGTTTAAACCTTTCTATTCTTTGCATTAATATCCCCAAGATTTCTTTTTGAACTTATTTAAGGATGATGCTCTACAACTTTGTAAATCACTTTTTTCCCTACCTCATTTCGTTTTCGAGAAAGGAATTCTAACACCGCAGTGTCCAACCAGGTAGGTGGTTCATTCAGTAGCACATGGTTACTGTACTATACCTAGACACCACATTTATGAATATAGTAGCATCTGTACCGAAGTTAAAAGGGTAGTTAGGGACTTTAGTGGGCACCCTGTATATATATATATATATATATATATGTGTGTGTGTGTGTGTGTGTGTGTGTGTGTGTGTGTCGTTTTTCTACATGGAATACTTACCGATATAATTTTGCCAAGTTTCTATTTTATTTTTAATAAATAATGTAATCACTCTCATTATAAACAACCTTAACTATGTCATATAATGTGCAGCATTTCAAAGTCAGATCGATAAAAATCAATTGGTATTTAAGCAAAATTTCTGGAGATGATATTTTAGACATCATCCGAATGTTCAAATTCTTTGTCACTTAGAAAATGTTGTAGGAATTGGAATAAATGAAGGTGCAATATCGGGCAAATGTAGTAGGTGAGGCAATACCTCCCATCCCACTTCATTAATTTTTTTCCAGGTTTACACCCTAAAAAGGCACCTTTGTATACATTTGGTGGAGTATTTGCGAAGTCATTTATTTTGAAGTGCTGAAACCAGGACAAACTATGCATGCAGACCTTTACTGTGACCAATTGCATCGAATAAATCAATCTTTAATTGAAAAGTACCCGGCGATTTCAATAGGAAAGGTGTTATTTTGCAAAGCGATAATGCAAAACTACACGGCGTAAGAAGAACTCTGGGAAAACTTAGAGAATTGAGATAGGAAGTATTGCCTCACCCACCATTCTCGCCCAAAAGTTCTCCATCGGATTTCTATTTATTCTGATATCTGCAACATTTTCTAAGCGGCAAAATATTTAAAAATTCGAATACTGTCCAAAATACTATCTCAATGTTTTGCTCAAAACTCACCTTTTTTTTTATCGATGCACAATAGATGACAAAAGGTTGTGGATAACGAGGGTGATTACTACATCATTGATTAAAAATAAAAATTTGGTAAAACTTAACGGTTTGAATTTAGTGTAGCAAAATGGCATTAATTTCCGGTCCCTGTAATATATATATATATATATATATATATATATATATATAATGTACTAAATTATAAACGAGTAAGCAGAGGCATTAGGTGTCACGGCTATAATGAGAACACCATTTCTGAATAAAGTAAGTTTATTCCTTTCCTTTCTTGGCTATAATGGAGGAGAGAGAATTTTACCTTGTTTCGAATTCATACGGAGGAATTTCTGTAGATGACGTGGTATTGCATGAAGGGATCTTGAGGGACTTCCGCTGGCTTCGAAATCCCTAGTAAGGATCAACCCTATTAGTCTGCGATCCTAGTAAAAGTTTATTTGGTCAGATTTTAGGAGCACGTGATTGCATAAATTAAATTATAAATTGGAATCGTATCAAAAAATAAGAATGAACACTTAAGAGAGGGAAAATTAGGAAAATGAATTATTTTTTAGTGAAATCATTACGCACACAGGTATATATATATATATATATATATGTGAGCAATACGTAACCGAAATCCAGAAGCACAAATAC
>BMAW01095320.1:114346-132434 GCA_019974015.1 Nephila pilipes
TGTACTTTAGACTTTCTTCTGTAATAGATTTGAATTAGGTGCACATTATAGAAATATCTATCAGCAAAGATTAATTTCAGAGTTATGTCTCTCAGAAATACTTAATGACAGCAAGGTATGAAAGAGAAGGTTCTAGAAAGCAATATAAGTTACCGTACTTCTGACACAGTACGGTGAAACCTTGAAGATATTTTAATTTAAAACAATAGAAGCAATATATGCCCAAACTTCAGACTTAGTTCCATTATTCAATGGTAACAGTTTTCAATAAATCAGTAAAATATTGAAACATTGTTGAACGTATAAACCAATTAGAAAAATTGTAATGATCAACGCAAATTGTATTACTGCATAGAACGTCAGAATAATTGTTATAGCTAAAACCTGCATTATGTAATATATTACGTAGTGAAATCCTGAATAATTTACTGCGTTTAAATTGTTAATAGTTTGAAAAAGCCTAAATACTTGCTCTGTATTTCTAGATATTAAAGTAGTTTTTATTTTAAAACCATTTTCAAGAGGTCTCACAACACATAATATGTAACTGCATGGGTCATGAGCTTTTAGTTGCTAGGTACATATATTAGACATTCAATATATGTTACTAAAATCACAAAAACAAAATGATTCAATCCTTATGCAGTCAAGATTATTAATATGGTTTTAAATCTACGATGTTACTGATGGTATGTAAAATCACGTATTTTACTTTCTTCTTTTCGTACTGCCAGTGTAGAAATAGTGCGTTGTCGACAGAAAATATAAGTGAATAGTCGAACATTCAGCTCTTATTTTTCACTTCAACCACGGCAAAACAATGCCGCGATATTCTAAAATGAAGTCTTATGTCAGTTTCTGAACTCTTCTGAGCTCTTGTACAGTTCATCAAACTGCGGAGTTGTACTCATTTGGCTGTAATCTCTCTGCTTAATATGGAATAAAAACAACAGCTAGAGCTCTTGAACTTAGCTTTGACTCATTTTTATTTTCTACTTGGTTTTCTAAATTGTTATTATTTTGTCTCACACATCAAAGAATGCACGCGTACACACAACAACGCACAAAGCAACTACACGCACGCATGCATGTGGCACAATATCATCATCAATAATATCAATGATGATTACTATATTATATGAGGTATATATATATATATATATATATATATATATATATATATATATAATAATAATAATAATAATTTCACATAAAATAATTTAACGTTCTAATTTTTATCATTCTATAACTCACGTCAAGGAGTTTAATCTCTTTTCTGTTGCGATTCCAATCTATCCTTTAGTTTATGCGATCACGAGCTCATAAAATCTGCTAAATCAACTTTTCTACCCGCGGTCGCACACCTGTAGTGATAATATATACTAGAAGCTGTGTCTGCAGCCGAAGTCCCTGAAAAATCGCTTCATCCAATAACACGTGAGTGCCACATGATACAATGAAATTGCTCCGTATAAATTTGACACAAGTTAAAATTCTCTCTCTTTCGCTTCGGTCATAATGGTCGAATCCGCGTTTCTTATCTCATCAAAATTAGTACACTACAATTTGTGAAATCTGATGACGTTCCTCATGCCTCTGATTGCATGGTGGTGTTCATCATAAAATTGCCTCTCTCTCATCGAAATAAAAAAAATGAATCGGATTTGTTGTTTCTATAACAGCCATGAACCCTAATGACCTCTTTACTAATCCATTAAATTTTAATTTAATTCCATTATATATATATATATATAGTTATTTGAGGTTATACTGTGCAAGGAAACGCAATGAGATCTTAAATGGAAGTATTTTAAAATACGCTCTGCGCTCAAGAGTAATGATAAACACATCATATCAGCTGCCATAGTAATCACTACATTGACAAATTTCGGATATTTCTATGAGAAAACCCTACCTTCTTTAGTTGGAATGCGATCTTTACAATCAGAAGTGAGAAATGTACTTACAGCACTATAAACGTCGAAGGTAGATAGATATTAAGATGATGAAAACATCTATGAGAACAAAAAGACCACAGCAGAGAATAAATATTTTATCGTATTTCCTAATTTCTCTTTTCATTCGCTCTTTTATGCAAGATGACTCTTTTCAAGCGGCTAATGGTAGACACAACTGATGCAGATACCACAGAATGAGGAAACTGTTGATCCTCGCATTTGATGGCATCTTTCAGACACATACAATTTATTCATTTAATTCATGGGCTTATAATTTCGGTATCCCACCCAGCTGAGATTTTGATGGCTACTGACGCATGAAATGCTGAGAAAAAATTTATCACACAAATGTTAAGATAGAAGACATTTGACAGAATGTCTCCACATATCGGCCAGTACCTCGATTTTTCCCTGTACTTGAAAATCCATGTTGTTCAATTAAAAGTGCAAGAAATCATATCATAGTGACTTTTATTTAGACCAATGGTCGGTAAACCACGGCTCGCGAGCCACATGCAGCTCTTTGATTCCTTGGCAGCGGCTCTTCTCCGAAATGCTTAGTGTAGTCACGGAATATTAGTTTTTAACTTGCCTTGTAAGAGACGAGTAAACATTTCTGAAAGGCAAGCCTACAGAAAAGAGACACATTTTTAGAAAGCAACCACAGCACGGATAGTCGCTCGAAAACTTCTCTCCGTCGAATTGCTGCGCACCGAAATGTATTCTAACTATTAATAGTTAAAATACTTTTCGGCGGGCAGTAATTCGACAAACAAAGCAGCATAAGTGCAAAATGTTATTTTCTGAATTTGTTGTGTTACCATTATTCGGTCGGTCGGGCGACCGGGGCGGCAACGGCAAGCGGGGGAGGGGAGGAAATAAGTACTACCTCTATATAAGTATGATACCAAGTTTTATTTAATGTACCGTAGTTAAACTAAGACATATTTAGCAAAGGCAAGCTCAAGAGTGTACTTTTAATCCTAATCATTTCCATAAAAATATTTCTACTATGCAAAACTTAAGTTTTTAAAAAATGGCTCTTTGAATAAACTTCGATTTTGTATTGTTTATATTTGGCTCTTTTGGATGCCGAGTTTGCCAACTAGTGATTTAAGCAAAAGCGATGATGTCAATCATATTCGTATACCAAACCTAGAAATCTGCATAATTTGATCTTCTCGTTTCTAAAGAGATTCGGCAGGCTAGATAACCGAGGTGTGGAGTAAGATATTAACTTGAAAGAAATTCTTATTCTGGTGAATATTTCAAATGTTTTTACATTTTTATTGGTATGTGCCTAGTGCCTGCGTATGACAAAGATTGCTATGGAGCAAGTATTCTCAACATCTATTCCTGAATTGTAACAAATAAGTAGAACATTTAAAAAGCCAAATTTCATTACCAAATAATTTTAAATTTATTCAAATAAAATTATTTGAAATTATATTTATGTTTTGTACTTGTCATTTTATGTACCTACATTTAAAATTAGTTATTAATTAGAAAATACATGTAAGAATTTTGTTTATATCAATAAATATATTTCTAGATATAATACTTTTACTTACTTGATGTAACATTATTCATATAAAATTAAATGATTATTTGAAAATAATTAAATTTCTACCAGATTGTGTTTGGAAAATTATCTTAAATGTGGAACTTGATAAAGAAAATGCTATCTTTTTACTGATTTAGAAATTTGTTTGTTAAGCAACAGTACATTTTACTGCAACTTTTGCATTTCTGCTTTAATTAATATGCTTTTCACTGTGAATAAACAAAACTATATTTCACTGAAAATTGTACAGTGCTTCCTGTATAGTTCAGCACCTCATCTTTTTGGCGTGGCAATAATTCGGTATACTTACGCAAGCAGACAAGTCGTCACTGCTTCTTCAACTCTCTTTCGTAATTCTTTTATATTTTATAAAATATTTTTGATATCAACTTTGTTGCTTTTTATCCTACATACTTTTATAGTAATTTCAAGTTAGTATCATAATAGTTATTGGCTTATACCTCGTTAGAACTCATCATCGAAGTTATTTATTAAAAAAAAAGGGGGGGAATGCGAGGAATGACAGGAGATAATTATTTCCTCTAAGAAGTTTTTTTTTTATTTATTTTGCTTCATTTTCCATATAGTTTTGTTTGCTTTTTTGCATATGTTCCCTCTTTTGTAATATTTTCCTCAATTTAATTAACAATGATCTATATTTTTGTAATTCTATGAGAGTTTTGTTGCTGTTTCGATTTAGTTAAGCAGTACTCCCTCTATTATACTGTACTTCCCTTTTCTGCTCCTGAAAGTAATGCGGAGTTTTTGCATGGCTGACCAGTCACAAAAAAAATTATTTTATGACTTCCATTAAAATGAAGTAATGTGTACTATAAATACAAAGCAGTGTAATTTTTAAATTCTTTCTAGTGTTTGACTCTTTATTTGCGAGTGTTGTTTAGAAT
Source organism: Nephila pilipes (assembly GCA_019974015.1). Classification (NCBI taxonomy): domain Eukaryota; kingdom Metazoa; phylum Arthropoda; class Arachnida; order Araneae; family Nephilidae; genus Nephila; species Nephila pilipes. The sequence goes on from BMAW01095320.1 coordinate 118,774, forward strand.
TCAATATAATAATAATACGTAGCTTTTGCTATTCATTTGTGTTATCTTTAGTAATTTTCCAGTAATTCGCCATTTTGGATAATCCAGTAGTACAGTTTTCCAATAAATGCCATATTATGGAGACAGTACGGTATAATATCAATCTGAAATGCTAAACTTAAGCTACTACTTGTAATAAACCATGCGCCATTTTATTTCGCCACATTTTAAATTCATGTATGTGCCAAATAGAGGTGAAAGGAAATTAAAAAATAAAATCATTATTTGGTTACACTAAATTGACTTCATCAAATCCTTCTAATGAAGAATACACGGAAATTGTAACAATGAAGATGTTTATTTATTTTCTAGAAATCGTTACGGGATTTAATTAGTTCCGAAAGGTTACGGGGAATAACCTCTTGCATTCGATAAAATCATTCTTCAAAACAAAGCTGCTGAGGAAAATACTCATTTCTGGAACGAGAAAAGTTTTAACGTGATCGGTGTTCAAAGTTCGAACATGACACAATTGTTTTAAAGTTTTGTTACAATGTAAGAAATAAATTTCCAAACATCTTTCTAAGTACAAAAATGAAGTGAAGGTGATTTTTTTTTCATAAAGTGAAATCTGAAGTGACGAGCGCTTAAAATATCTATATATCTTAAATATCCTTAACAGAAATATATTTAAAATAAACTAATGTTTTCAAATAAATAAATGTAGAAAAGGGAACTTATTTTACCTCAATTTATTAACTGTAAAGTATAAACTGTCATATTCCAAATGTAAAAATATATTGCGTGTAGTATGTTGTAATTAAAATAGTGTGGCATATGGATAAAGTTAAAAGGGATTTAAATTACCGTTGTATACGTTACTGAAATTAACAATTTTTTTATTCAAAATTAGATCTCTTAGTATATGAACGCAGTAATGTAAATGAATGCTAATTCAATACATGTAGTATTGTAATTTTCTCATGAATATAAAATGTCTAAGTGGACACAGTACCCTAAAATGACCAAAATATTTAAAAAAATATTACCTTATTTGAATTGTAAAATTTTTCTAATTATATGTACTAAATTTCATAATTCTAACTACTTTATTTACCTTGTTATTTAAATGTGCTTTTACACTAAGCTAAATCCTTTCAATGACTTTCAAAATTTTAAACTGCTTTACCTCAGCTTTTTATTTTTCACAACGATCATGTTAATGAAATGTTGAGACATTTTTCGTAAACTATATAAACCTTAAAAAAAAAATTTGATGTCTTGCATAACACATTAAATAGTTCTGTGCATCAAATAAGGGTTCAGGTAAAAAGTTATTATTTGAAGAAAATTCCCAAAATTAGCTATAGCTGGGTTTTCCCCCGGTAGTATCTGATAAAAAAAATTTGTAAAACTGTAACAAACACTATTAGAACCAACCACATGCATAAGATTATGAAAAATACTTCTGTAAAATTGAGAAAAATATTTGTTTAAAAATATTAAAATTTGTGGTAGTAATAGAATTTTTAAAGAATTCAAATATTTTGGAAAAAACATTTAAATTTTAAATGATTCCTCATTTGAATGTTTTTTTTTTCGAAATGTGTCTCATATGTATGTTTAAATAGGGCGATTAATTAGATACTTATAATTTTTATAATTATCCAATTAAAACATTGCATACAGAATATTTAATTTTTGTAGCGAAGGATACAAATATTCAATAGTTTCAAATAATAGCGACAACACTATACTCGACCATATTTTTATATTCACGGCCTATGTAAAAGGCTAAATGCAATCTCTTCACCATTTACAAACGACATAGATGCAGTTATCCTAGTTCAGATTTCATATCACACAAAACATTGGGAATCTATCAATGAAACATTTTCCTTCCTATATTTTGTTAATTTGTACTTAGAGGTGATTTCAGATCATCACTGGGAGGAAGGGGTTGTGTAACTTATCTAACTCATTATAATATTATATTTATAGAATATTATTGTACATATAACAGATTAGAGTTTTCTATTCTGCCCAAAAAAGTCAATTTTTAAATCCAGATTTTGCACTGAAATTAACATTACGTATGGTACGGAGCAGCTACATAATTAAGAAACAGTGCCAGGAATAAAACCATTCATTTTAAAAATTAATTATTTAAATATAGTTAAATGTTTAAAAGCAATTATCGTAAATATTATTCTTCATAATTGCAGCGTAAATTTTATTCTCACAGATGCTATGATTATTTGTCATAATGCCCAACTTGTGGTGGCGATTTTCAAGCGAAACAGTTAGTTCGATTCGTTACCCCATTAAAATCCCATCGTAGAAATTAATAGGAACTAATGCAATTGAAATGAAACTATTGCCTAAGTCTTCATGTAAAGTATCGTGATTCAAAATTATGAGTTTCGTCACTATCTCAATGGTTGTCTTAAAGTGACATAATTGAAAATTAAAATGCACTCTTGCTTCTTCACTGAATGGAAATTCGTCAGATTCTATTACATTTAACTCGAATGAGATTATTTCGAACGATTCAACCCCATATAAGAACACCAGGACATACGAAGAATAGTAATATATCGAATTTAAGATTCTTATCTTTTGAGGTTTTTAGTAGATCTTAGATCTATTATGTGCCTAATAATGATATTTTGATCATTCTATAACACTACACAAGCAATTTTTAGTTAATGATTTTTTCTTCTCTGTTGAAGACTTGATTTTCAGACTTATTTGCAATTAGGTACTATTTAAAAAACTATTATACTACAGGGTTCCAAATTTCTTATGCTTCTATAAATGATACCTATGCATATAGATAAAAATATTCCCAAAAAACTTGCTTTCTCTAAGTAATACCTAATTCTTAAAAATTAATTTTAAAAGAAAAATAAAATTTCTAAAATTACGAAGGTCAGCAATTTTTTTCAAAAAGCAAAAGTCTTAAAAATCGTTACAAATTGATTTACTCTGCAACGCTCATTGCTTTATAGAAAAAGATTGAATAATTTGTATATTTAAAGAATTCTTTGATACCTAAATGCAAATATGTCTCAAAAATCTCATGTCCTTATTTATCTAAGAAGAAAAAAAGAACTTTTGACTTATATATTACTTTTACAATTCTATAAAATAATTAAAGTACCATTATTCATCTCACTAAAGACTCTAAGCTCTATTAATAACTTTAGGAATCTTATATCCGGTATTTTACTATCCCTTAATATGCCCTGGTACACTTAAATTTATTTAACTTAATGAAAAATTATAATGGAATCTCCAAAACCCAAAAAAAATTCCAGCATTTCTTTTATATAAAAAAAATAGTAAATTATCAGCCTTTAAGCGTATTAAGTGTAAAAATTCATAAATTATAAATATTTACGATTATATATATAAACATCTACAACTATCCACAATCTAATGTTCAATTCGTTATGTTTTCCTGAGTTTGAAAATCGTATGGACTCCATCATAAATTATCCTAAAAATTAATAAATGCGAGTCTTTTGAAATGTCATGAAGTCACCTGTCTCATACATATAAGAAAAAAACAGTCACATTCTGAAAAAAAAACGAAGCTAGCTTTCATCATATAAAAATGTATCGTTACCTTCTTTTTTTCCCCGAGAAATAAAAATCCTCATTATAACCAAAATCTACCGAGTCAGTCAGAAATGTGGGCTCTCACTATTCAAGCACACTATAAAAGGAGTGTCCCTCGAGTAATGCAGGGAATTGAAAATAGTGACCACTTTTGTCTTTTGTCTGAATTGGAGGAGTTCATATAAATCAAGAGAAGGAGTGCAAATGAAACTGGAGTGCTATCAAATCATTCACGACATATGGGGTTCCGGGTGACAATTGGAATAAATGGCTGAAGCCTTGCCGTTTATCAATTGCTTTGACCGGAGCAGAAAAATGTTTCATCTGGTTTTCTTTGAAAATGATTTATTCGTATTCAGATGTGGGAAACAATGAATATTCCGTGGGAAATAACGATGATGTATCTGAAAGAGAATTTGCTTACGAATTTAATTTTAACATTATGAGTGTATTAGTGTTTTTAAATCATGTTTCGATATATAAATAGGTATAATTTATAGAATGAGATAAATTATGTTAAATGATTTGTAGATCATTTAATTATTTACACAATGACTCTCTCTCTCTCTCTGCAGACACACACTTACACATATAATGTTCAGTAGATATACGAAATAAACATGTATATAAAACTACAGCAAAAACATAAAAATAATTTATATCATTTAATTAAAATGAAGGAAAATTGCTATCATTATTATTGAAATAACTAATAAACTTATTGTAAACACGTATCATAATACAATAAACGAAGAAAAGTCTGAAAAGGAAAAAAAGTTTTTAAATTGCTGTTATTCAATATTAATCAAAAATATATAAGAAGAATTAAAACATACATGTAATCTAATGATAGATGATCCTACTATAGCAGTATAAAATTTAACTACGTTTAATATGTAATAATGAAATCAGTAATTTAAAATTATTCGACTAATTCAATGGTTATAACAGCAAGACTCGCAAGGGATAAACCAAGAAAAATTAAAATAAGGCAGTGGATTCGAAATAGGGATAAAATGATTTAAAATGCTGTCTCAGGCTTAGGATTAAGAACGTGTATTTATACCAGTATTATGGATACAACCTTTCACACTCAGCTTAACAAAAAATGGTAAAAACAGAAATACAAGCTAATGTCCTCATTCAACAAAGCAATTAAACCAAAGAAACATATGTAGACAATTAGAATAAATCCTCCGTCTCAGAGGGCGCTGCCTCTGCAAGTGAAGTGAGCATGTTCGCGAAGGAGAGATGACAGGAATCATTAGATCAGTAAAGACGCTCTTCAATTTTGTAGACGAAGCAAATGTTTGCGACTTTTACTTTTATTTAAATGTTTTTAAATATTAAAGTGAAATGTCTCGTGTAATGTGTAATTATTAATGTGAAACGTCTTAATTAAATGTGCTAAGGATTCAGGATCTGAGTGTTTAATTGGAATAATTACTAACATCAACTAACCAATGTATGTATATATATATATATATATATATATTTAAATATTTTTATGAATTTATATTAAATAATTTTAATGATATCGGGGACCTAAAACTTTTCCAGCTACAGAAGCTGGAGTAATTTCAAAAATATAAAAATCACCTTTTTAGTGTAAGCGTTTTAAACGAATATTTATTAAAATGGCGAATTTTATTTTAGTATTATTTTACTAGAATAAGGAAAGGTTATCTGGTTATATAAATTACTAAATTCGGTAATTTTTAGTACAATAGTTATAATCTATGATGAATATGAGTGGTATGTTGTCAAAGATTTTTAAAAAAATTTATGCGAATTATATGTTTTATACTTCTCTCTCTTTCTCTCGCTAGCAATAATAAAGCTTTTGAGGAACAAATTAACATATTTTCAAAGCACTTATGAACAGAACCGAATTAATATGTAAACAGTTATATAAATGATTAGCTGATACCCGCCCACTTCGCTGGGCAGACGATAATATAATATTTTGGAACCTATATGTCAAATATCAAGAAACCTTTCAATTTTTAAGCAATAATGATAATCTAAATTTAAAATTTTAAGAAATTGATTGTCTGTCATAATGGTTATCCTGGACTTTCAAATATATGAGAAAAATAAAATGTTTTAGTAAAAAGTCACCCCATAAATATGTAATATAGATAAAATTCATTCCACCGTATACATGCTAATTAAATATAGTATTGCCAAAATTACAACCTTTTGTCATGTGCTTAACTTTCAAATGAAATACCCTCGCAATGACATCTTGTCTATCATAAGAATTTTGTCCTTGCCTCAAGAGATCTTTAATTTCTGACCATTTAGGATTGCAAGTGACTGCAATCCTAAAAAAAAAGTCGTGCAAGTCGGAACATCTAAAATATCTTACCTGTGTCATAGCGTCTTGAGTTCGTTCATGCATGTAGCGAGATTCTCCAGCAAACGAAGATTGTCTTGCGTGAGCGCTACTCCGTAAGAAGTCACCATTTTAGTATTTTTCAATATCCCGCTAAGTTTTGAAGCTAAGGTACACTTTCACGAACCATGGGATTCCAAATTCATTTATTTCTATCGCTAAATATGACGTTTCCTATTTTCGACATGTACGAAATTTCACATTAAGAGCCCCTTCGCCCAAATCTTGCCAATCCTCCACCAGCTCTTCAATATTAAATTATTTGGTATTTTTCCATTTCTCACGCGCAAATCTCACCAAGTAAACTTCATTGGTGACAATACACAGTATACATATAAAAAAATATATTCCATTTGGCATCGGTCATACCGTTTTGGACGATAAAGTCGCCAGAAATTACATAATCGATGGAAAAGAGTAGATTAAGGGATGAAAATTACATTTTCGATAAGACTTCCGTAAAATCCGTTCTTAGTGAGCATCTACATCGCAAAATGAGTAACTATGCGAAATTTCAAATTAATGGGTTGTATAGTCTTCGAGATCTCCTGATGAGTCAGTGGTATTTCGCTTATATATATATAGATACAATGTAATTAAAAATTCAAATGCAAAAGAAATTATATGATGATTTTTATTAAATAGAGAAAATGATTTAATAATTCCTCATTAAAATATATCATAAAAATATCAAGAGACTTTTTTGAATTATTTAAATTTAACAGGTAATCTGAATTTAAGGGAATATTGTAATATGATTCTTATAGAAATTGATTACATATTTTTAATGTGTTCCCATGTGATTTTATTGTCATTTTTCTTATGCTTAGCTTTTTTCTTACGCATTAGGATATGAATATCACATTTTTCATGTTATATCTTGTAGCTTAAAATATTTGAAAGAGTGTCTTTGTGAATTCATCTGTGTATATGTTAAGGAAAAGCTATACATTTCATTTACAAACACTCACATTTCGCATTGATAATTCACATTTCACTCCAACAATATATGAAAGAACCTTCTCTCAAAAACAAATTATTAAACCCAGAATTTGCGAACTGGAAGGTGAAAAAGCATTCCCGGTCTTTTCTCTGACTAAGTTCTATGTTTTGCTAGAGAAAGCTAATTTCTTACAAGTCTAACAACTGAATTGTATGGCAAGTCTTTTTTCGTGCACTTGTTATCCCCTTATATGTTCGAAAATTAAATTTCTTCGTGATTAGACAACACCCGTTATCTTCGTATCTCAGGCATGGTAATAGGTAAACTTAATTTGAATTTGCCACATTGTTAGCTTTAGTCAATAAATTTCTTTTTATGCACATAAGCAGAAAATTCATTGTTTGGAATACATATTACGATAACAAAATTGCTTGCACTTATTTATTTGATTTCCTTTTCCCTGCTGTAATCATACAAGTAGAAAGAGAGAAATTTATTCAGTTTATATCTCTTAATTTCGTTTTCACTAATACCATTATTGTTAATTATGTCGATTTTAGCCCAAAATAATGCAATGAAAACATAATTCGTTAGTCAATAAAATATTAATTTCTTTCCAAAATAAAATTAACATCATTAATACGTAATTTAATTAATTGTACTGAATGACAGTTCTAATATAACTATCTAAGTTGTAATTTAGTGTTAGTTTTTCACTGCTTTTTTCTTTGGAATATAAGTGATTAATTTTGCTCTTCGTATTATTGCAAATTTACTTTAATATTTTCTTAGAATATTGTTTACCCTGTCATGATAGTTTTATCTCCTTAAAAAAGGTTTTTCTGTGAATTCATATTATAAGATCTTCTTTATAGTTAAGTACAGGTCACTCATTTCCTCAGTTTTAAATATATGACGTTTTGAAATGAGACTTGCTTTTTGAGTGCGTGCATAGTGTTTCTAAGTACATACATGTAATGATGTCACCAACTCCATTCCGATTCCGTTTGAATAGTCATGTTGTGGCAATTGATGCTTATCACTTATCTATGAAGATTTACTTCATTTGAAAGTTGAGGTGATTTTCATTCAATTAGCATATATAACTTGGTGGGGAGGCATCACAAAAGATCGCAGAGAGGCATGTATCACATGATTTCAGCAAGCGTATAAAGAGGCAAAAGAGAGTGACCAATGGTTAGTGCGAGCTTTTATACTCCAAAACAGAGAAGTCCCTGATTTTTCCTGGGCTTGCAAATATTGGGGGTTTAGAATACGAGCGCTCGATGTGCCACTTTACAAAGCGAAGTTGACAGATGCAGTTAAAAAACGCATGATACATAGTCGGTAAATTTTGGTGTGTTTAAATACAGATAGTTGAAAAAGTGAAAGTTAAAAAGAAGACAAGAAAGTAATAACGCAGTTTATTTTTTCGTCGCATGTATTCATGTAAACAAATCATACAACTAACTATCGTGGATGTATTTAATCTTCGGTATCAAAGTTTTATGAGCAAATCATTCGGGTCACCATTATTGCGCTATTACTGAAGCAAAAAAAATTCCATTTATCAGTAACAATTATAATGACCTAAACTGATCACATTTCATAACTAAATTTGAACTTTCGGTTTTGATTCATTGACAACATGCGTCGCCCTTAACAGCAGCGTTGGGGCTATCGGCGACGAACCTTGTAATTTTGCATCTCGGTCAAGTCATGAGGATGACACATAAGCTGGGCTCTCCCTTTCCAAACTTCCACACCATGCCATTGGAAGATCTTAGAGCTCTGACAGATTAAACGGGAATCAACCACTCTACATGGAAACTCTTCAGTGGTATTAGGATTCGAACTTACGGCCCAACGGAAGCAACGTCGGTCACGAATTCGTGACATGATCACATAATTGTACCTTCAGAGCAATTCGCCATGAAACTATTACAAAAACAATTTTCGCCTTTTATATATTCTTGTATTCGGTAAATTATTTGATAATGTTGAGGAAACTCAGTATACTAATGAACATGAAATTAAAATACATTCACCCTTTAAGCAAATTCCTACAGAGGATAGTGTACGAAATACTTAGTAATACTCAATAAATGTATAAACAATTTCTTCTGCTAATGTGTATGTAAAACTGCAGACATCCCCGCCAACTATCACAGAACTATTTATGACATGAGAATAACAAGTAATAATGATTCAAGTTGTTTCAACTCGGTGTCGCAATTGGCGCTATCTAGTTAGGAAGTAAAAATGAAATTCAGAGTTTTATTCTCATTATTGTTAGTCTGTAACTTCAGCATGAGGATTTCAAAATATTTTCCATCATACAATAATAGGATCGTAACGCCTTCCATCACCAAAATTTTTTATCTCTCCTGACATCGCAAAGGATAATTAAATAGTTAATAAAGTCACAATTCCAATTAAAGAGGCGTTTGAAAAGTATAAACAATTTTTCTTCTCAGATTATGCAAGAACTCTTTTTCTCTCAAATAACACTCAACGCCTCTGAATCCTAGTTTGGATTTGACACGACTTTTCCTATCTGATAATCCATTTAGAATTAAACTATAAAGTTCTAAGTTACCGTTTCACCCGTTTCAAGGAATCTTTTTCTCAAATACTGCAGGTTCTATTCCTTTTACCGCTTACTCCAACCAGGAATCGCTTCTAACCAATTTTAATCGCAGAAGATGAACTGTCATTCAGTCTAGTTTTTTTTAATTTACTAGTATCTAATGGCTACTCATTATCATCTATTTCTCATCATTTTCAGTTTAATTTGGCTTATATATAATTATCCCCAGTTTAATTCACTACACTTCTTACCTTCATCTAATTTTCATAGATGACGTTACATTTGATTGGAAAGGAGAAAAGGGTTTATGCAATTCAAATAACAAAACGTCCCCAAGGTTAGTGAAGACAAATGTGCTTCTATCCCAACGACACAGGGTGGCCAATAAAAAGACATTAGGTACCAAACCATAGTCTGGTGTTAAGAGTCGTATCACGAATTAGGCGTGCAGAGCTCTGCCAGATCGGAATTCAACCGAAGAGCCCAACTATTATCAGTGTTCGAAATGAACAGCACACTCTGCAAAACTCGAGTTTCAAGAACCGATTGCCAAATCAAGTCCCCTTGATGACATCACAGCAGAGAATTATTGTGCTTTTCTTAGGCAAAGGCAACACCATCAATGATCACATGATAATTGGAAACATTTCGTATGTCTCACGAGTAGCGTTTCCAATTGTATCCTGCAGATAATAAAATTTGTGTGTGGCTTAATTTGTGATAGGGGAAAAGAGTGTTATGACTGGGAATTTAATAAATTTGAAATCGCTGGTACTCTTGATATATCTCTAGATATCATCGAATGGTATGTTCACATTTGTTTTGACTATGTACACGTGTTCATATCCTGCTGTCATGATAACCGATTGGAACAATTTCAAAAACAGAAAATTCACATCCACACTAGTATATGAATGTACAAATGGGCCTTCCAGAGTATTGTACTTACTTGAGGTTGGAATTTCACTGTTCCCACCCGAGTTTCTAAATCTGAATTGATAAATCATAACTGAGACTACATTTTCTTTGAACAGAAAAATTTGAAACATTAGAATGTGTCCAAAGAATTATGGAAAAAGTAGTTGAGCATTGGCTACTGTTATTGCCACTGACTTAGTTATGTAATAAATAACAGGTATCGTATTGGAGTAACTATTTTTCTGATATTTGGGTGCGTGAAAAACCTAATAGTTTGAAATATTGGAATTTTAAAAAAATTATACAAAAATATGTTGTTGCACAAACACGTTCTAAGTCAAATTTCATTCTGACTGCTCTAATAGCTTTTGCGTTTTATTATTAAATCAAAATATTTGACACAAATTAAAAAAAAACTAATTGCATAATACTTAAAAGTTTTTTAATTGGTAAATAATACAATTTTTTGGTTAATAATACAATATTGGTAAATAATACAATTTTTTGGTTAATAATACAATATTGGTAAATAATACAATTTTTTTAAAATTTTCAACCAATAATTCATTTGTATAAAGCCTACAACACGAAGAACATTTTTCGAAGTGTGTAATTTGAAATGTAATTTTTGTTGTTGAATATTTTAAGAAATTATTAATAAAAGCACTTTAAAACAAGACATTCATTACTTGCTTAGTAGAGGAAGGGAATTCTACAATGCTATGAGTTCTCAGTTTCTTCCTTATTATGTAGAAGTCTTAAGTAAAAGGCTTACGCTATGAAAACGTAAGTTCGTCAATAGTTAAAAAAACAATAAATATATTATTTATTTTAATAAGATTGAAATATAGACTTATATCAAACATTTGACTAGGTATCTATATTCATGAATGAGGGTACAATAAATATTTGGTAAATATTATGGTTAGATACATTAAGTATTTGACTAACTGAGTGTAATAATTCTCTTATAAATTTTTAAATCCAATTTCAGGCAAAGAACTAAGAAAAAGTTAGCGGAAACTTTGCATATGCAAAAGTACATAACTCAATTCTTCTACCGTTCTTGAATGTCAAAAGTTCTAATCCTTATGAACTTGAAATGCATTGTTCAAAAGAGACACATATGCTCTTCAAATAACCCAGACCCTTTATTTGATTTCACTTGATCAACGCCTCCTCTCTTTGAAGATAAGCTCTGAGAATGTGGGTGAATATATGCAAAGCTTAGTTTGTGTGTGCCCGCATATATCGATGCGCTGACTGATGACAGTAAACAAGTTCGTTAATGAAGGGATCCAAGTTTTGATGCATACAGTTCAACAGAAGGGATCACCGTATCCTGAGTAAAGGTCAGATATAAGTTTATTTTATAAATTAATTTACGTTTATTAAAATATTTTTAGCACGTTAGCTCATAATATTCTGTCTCTCTCTCTCTTAAAAGCTTTATGTCCCAAGTTACTTTATTTTATAAAAAAAAAAAAAAAAAAAATGGAAACTTTTTTGTTACATTACTTTATGCATGAGAAAACACCTCATATGAAATATACAAAAGAATTAGTGTGCTTTTGTTTTGTTTTATCATAAAATTTAAAATTAGCACTTTTGGGACTCACTTGTATCCATATAAAGCTATACTTGTAATAAATAGGGATAATTTTAAGGAGATATAGTTTTCTAATTTCTTAGAGATAATGATGACATTTGTTCAATGTTCCGAAATTAAAATATATATATATATATATAATTATTGAATATGAATAATGAATAATATACCGAATATTAATTTCTAAACTTTTTAATTTATACGGTTCTTTTGCATAACACCTACAATTTTAAAAAAAATATATATTATAATAGTACTCTGAGCCTTGAAGTTAACTGCTCGTAATAAAAAGATTAAATGCTAACTTAATCATTGAATTTTATTGATTGCTTATCAAAGTCCCAGTCTGAAGCAGTACTAGGACTTTTGATAATAGACTTTGTAATTTTAACCTTGGTAAAGTGACGAGAACGACACAGGAGGCTCGCACCTCCCTCTCAAAACAGCTACACCACCTGGAGGACTTCGGTTCTCTATAGATTTAACGTGCATCACTCCCACTACGCGGCGAGTCTTTAGAGGCATCAATGCTTGAATTCACCACTCGACGAAAACGGCACCGAAAATATGTTCGTTACCGTAACAACTTGGCTACCGTAATCATAAGTAATGATTGGTCTACAAAACAGGTATAATGCATTCAATTTTATAAAACTAAGTTATTTACAAAATCACACCTGATTAGAATTTATGTCAAATCTATAGTAACTGAAATGTAATTAAGAAACATCGTTCAAGAAATCAATTACTAAGAAACAAAGATTGTATTTCAATCCATAAAAGTACTTTCTTAAAATCCAAAAAAAAATTGTTCTTGCAAATAAAACATTTTCTCCTTTGTTTTAATGTATAGGATAAATGAATATTTTCTACTAAGAAAAATATACGAGTAAATATTTAAAGAACAGATAAAATCAAGGCATGAAAAACGTATTCTCGAGAATTTTTATTGACAGTAGTAGCTGCATTGAAAAAAAAAATGTATCTCAGAGTATTTTACAAATAATTTAATATATAAACAGCTTTTAGATATCACACATTAGTTTCCGAATTCCCATTTATTCAAAATAGCAAAATAACTCTCTAAAACTAATAGCGCCGAGAAATTTAATGTGATTCATGTCTTCGAAGATGGTAAAAAAAAAAAGAAGTGTTTTCTTTCAACCCTCCTACGGTCACCTCTAATCTGAAACTATCCTAATTTATTGCAGCTGAAGGTATTGGGTGGCAACTAAACACATTTATATACGTTGCTACATTCGGCAATTCTTTTGCTTCTGAAAGGCTTCTTGGAAAGCAATTTAGCCTTTTGGTACTTTCTACAAAGTTAAAAATGCCCCGTGAGGATAAAAAATTATGTGAGAATGAAGGTAGAATATTAAATCAGGTTTTATGAAGAGCATAAATTGAAATTTACTTAATATCCATTTTCATCGCTCTTTTTGCAATGTTGAATTTATATCTAGATGAAAAATATTCCACATCTTTATATAGTAAAACGTTAATGAATAGTTTATACACCCACACACTCATACATACGAGTACATACATACATATATATATATATATATATATATATATATATATATATATATATATA